>KZ308328.1:0-83525 GCA_000376725.2 Ladona fulva | reverse complement strand
AATATCTAAAGATATTATTATTATTAATAAACAAACAAATTCTGCTTAGGAGGATCTAGTTGGATTAGAATTATTATTTACATCAGGAGAGTTCTTGTATAAAAAATGGCTGTATCACATACATTACATTGCATCACATACGTTACGTTTGTGTAAATAGTTTTACTTACCACGAGGGAAAATCTGAAATTTTAAATTCAGTTAATGACTCATATGTGTGTAAAAGAGTTAATTCTATAAAATGTCATACTCTGGAGGAGATATTAAACAATTTCGCTCTCTTAATAATACATTTTGCTAAGTCTTCTTCCAAAATTTATGAAGTAGTTTCTTGATATCTAATGTGGAATGCCTTATTACTTACAAGTTTTAATGTATTCCATTCGAGTTAAAGGTGATAATCGCTTATGGTTCACTCCATGGCACCCTTCCACGTTTCTATTGTTCTGATTTATTATATCAATACGAATTTGCATTTTAATTTTCTGTTATTCGCTATGTAGGACGTCAAATTAAGTCGAAATCTGGTGCGATTTGCAGATTAAACTGTGGTCTACGAACGAGTTTTTCAGCATACACTCAATTCGAATGAGATCAGAAATCAAAACTGATTTAGTCTCAGACAGATTTATGGATCGGAGACAGCGAAATTAGTTCTGCTTGGATTGAAGTGACTGATGACGCGGGGCTTTTTATAGGATATCAGGGAAAGGCAGGTGAAATCAATTATCTGAAAAGTTTTGCTGTTCTGCCACCCAGGCGTCAAAAGACACTTTTGTATACTAATGTAGATGGGAAAAATGGACAGTAGGAAAGGAATTCATTGTAATATTTGGGTTGAGATGTAGGTGTTGAGGTTAGTTGGAAAAGTATGTTAGTTGGAAAAAAATAACGAGGAAATTCTAGAAATTTGGGGAAAAATTATTATTTTGACGAAGCGGTGACAGGAGAAATGAAAGGTCGGAGAATGATAGGGGATCGGTGGCGAAAGAAAATAATTGTTGTTTAAGATGGACAGGAAAAAACGGAGTGTAAGAAAAAGGAGTAATTTATGAGATGAGAAATGGAAAGGTTCGAAGTCGAGAAGTTAAGGATATCATGGTAGGTATTTTAAGGGAATTTCATGGCAAATTTTCTCACGTAGTTGGTAGACGTATGTAATGCTTTATTTATATTCGTAAATCATATGTTGTTTTGCAATGTTTGAAACCAAATCTTCACGCAATACTTAATGTTGATTTCATGGAGTGGGTTATTAATTCCCGTTGAAGGTTAAGCGGATAAGGAAAATGAAAATTAAGCTTGTACGTAATAATTTTGGAATCAAACTCCCGTACGGAATGGCCATGGAGACGTGAAATTTGGGACTCACTCCCCCAATCTCTGTACCCTTTTCGCCACGGCGCAAACGCTCTAAGTTATGACGGTTTTCACGCCTTGACCGAAAAATTTTCGTGCCTTTTTCTCGTTGGAATCAGTCCGAGTGTTATCTTTTAATATTCCTTCGAAAAGCTCCTCTATTCTTGGACGCGGAGCGTGAGACGGCGAAATAAAGTCGTTTGATATCTGCCTGTCGACCTCACCGCCATCTATCTGTTGTGTAAGGACTCGTATCGGACATAAATGCCATCTGTCCCGTAATACGTCTCCCACTCATCGCCTTATCTATTATCCTAGAAATATTTGTTGGTCACGTCATAAGCTCATTTCATAGCTGCCTTTATATTTGATTTATTTTTTATTTAATCGCCATCCGCCAATCGTTTCCTTATCTCTACTAATTCGTGATTTTTTTCTTACTTTCAGGTGAGTGTTTCCGAATTGGACTAGATGGTTTTTGATCGATGCGCATTTGTCTGCAAAGCGGCGTTTGGTGAGTTGTAATTCGGGTAGGCTGTTATTAAATAGAGCTGCGCCTACTAACTGAGGGTAATTTAATAATAAGCAAAAGAGGAATAGTTCTGGATTGTAAAAGTATTGATATTTCTAAAGATTCAATAATAATATATAATTAAGTAATAATAATAAGTACGTACTATATACTTGTATGTATACTTAAATACGAATGTTCATAGGGACCACGCTCTACATAGTATATAGAATATCCGTATAGAATATGGAAGGTTACCTCAAAAGTCCATTATATCATTTTAATTATTAACAATTCATTTGCGTTTTAAAGCACTTGTACCTTTTCAACTAGTCCTTTCAAAATTACATTCGTTATTAACCAGTCGTTACTTACCCCATCTCTCTTGATTTTTCTAACTTCTTCGTCTTGAGATTCATTACGACCGAAATAGTTTTGATTTTGTAATTTCGTGGTGTTCTTTTAGTATGTTTCCTTTATTAACCATCATTAAGTTTTCTATTGCAAGGAACATTGCTTAATTCACTTCTTACGATATTTTCTTCAATGACTCGTTGTTTTGCAAGTACATATAATTTCAGATTAGTCATTTCCATTTCTATTGCTTCTTTTCTTAATACAATCATCGTCATCATTCATTTGACCTTGTTCAATTTCCCGGTAGTTGTAAAATTGTTGCGTATAATTAGATCGATATCCGAAGGCGTGACCTTGTAGATAGGCATCGCAGAATAAAAATCATTCTAATAAAATAAACATTTTTATTCTGTTCTGTATACATTTTTTAAATTGTTACTGTTCTTCAATGTTATCAAAATTTCATTATTTACTATAGTAAATTGGAATTTTCTGTTGTGGTATAAAAATGCTGGTTCTCTATTAGTATTTATTTTCATCAGTATGAATTGAGACTATCTTAACAACATGGGTGTGATGTGCTGTAATGTTTGACAGCGTGCCATGGGTGAGAAAAGCATGAGATAGATTTAAATGTAGGAGCGCCGTACTTTCTCTCGCAGTTTATCAGTCGTAAGTGTAAATGTTGCGGTAAATTTGAAAATTATGGGAGGCTTCTGTTAGATCCAAGACCTAAGTGCAATCAAAATTTACCGTTCACGAGGAAGTAACCGTTTTTCCCTTTTTATATTCCTCGCCGGGGTTTAGTGGTGAAGATTAATCTGAACTACGTCAAATTTCCCACTCGATTGCGCCGATAAAAATGGTGGGGAATGTAGGAACAAAGGCTTTTTCGCTTCGGTTTTCATCCGATCTTCGCTTCGTAGCTCGTTACGCTCCAGAAAGATATTTTTGCTCGTAAAAATTATTGACCTCTCACTCTCGGTGACTAGCATCTACAATGGCAAGATCCTATCTGACGATTCGCGTGACTTTTTTTCGAGTCTCGACTACGTTCGATTTGATTTTTTCGTTTCCTCTCGTTATCGCCACTGTGCGGCTGGCGGCCATGTTGGCACGAAATTCCCCTCTCCACCGAAAGGGATTGCTAAGGAAAGCTTTCTCTGCGCAGGGAAATTTTCCAATTGTGCAGATTGTAGTACTTAATTCTTACGGTTTAGCACATTTCGTCCTAAGTCTCATAAATGTCTCTTTCCACTTACAAATGTATCACCAATTTTCCTAAGTACTGTTTCTTCTTTTGTTTTCAGGATCATTTCTTGTGATTTAGTCTATTTTTTGGTCGAGACTAGATTATTTATAGTTGTCCGAGTTTACTGGTGGATATTTTTGGTGGGTTGTATGGTCTAGACACTTTGTGAGGAATGATTATCTACGTTAATTTGTTTTTATTAAGAGATTTTTCTAGGCCTGTCTCAAGAAAGAAAATATAAGTTTAGTTTGTCTCCTCCTCTAATTTATCCATTTACTGTATACGATAGTTTCTTCTTATTTTTCTGAGGGATCAGTTTTTTATTTCGCAAGTTATCTTCAAATCTTTCATGTTTGCCTTTTCGTCCATTTTGTAAACAATGAAGAATCCTCGATAAGCTAGTATTTCCCTCTATATACGTAGACCTATTATCTAATGTATAATTCGTCTATCTATAATTTATTACTTCGACCTATTGCGGTACAAGTTTCGCTTTTTTGGTTTGATTTTTCCTTCATTCAAATTCATGTGTTGAAATACTTTGACTGTATGAGTATATACGCACCATATATGTATTATATTTTTGTTTCACCATTATTATATTTTGGTGAACGATAATCCAAGTGTATTACGTTTCTGAATCGTTTTCGATGTACGTTTCTACTGAAAGGGGAATTTATTACAAATTTCGTCTGAAATATTTAGCTTGATAGCAGCTAACGAAGGGTAGTACATTTTATACATTCTAACGTCATGAGCAGGTGCGATGTTATTTAAGAATATCTCTCATGAATTGAGACACCATTCGAGGTAACATTACGGAATTCCTACGAAATGCCTTAAGATTCTTCAGCGTATGCACAACCATCTCCGGCAATATCAGTAGCCAAACTAGACAACACCGGATTCCACGCCGATGTTTTGAATTCTCCAGTTAAACCTAATACACCAGAACTCCATTCGTGCGAGAGATCTTTTAAAGCGTCTCCGAAAGGAACGCAGCTTTTTGCCGTGACCGAATTCTCTTACCCCCGAGTTTTGGGAGGTTTAATTTCCTATAAGAATCCCCGCCTCATTCGGCGGCGTCGGGAGAAGTCGGCAAGACGAAAAAATTGAAAGCGGCGGCGCGTCTGGCAAAAAAGTCGCATCTTTAAAAAAGTCTTGTGCGAGAGCCGCCTGCATTGTCTCGCTTCGCCTTGGCACCTCCGCGAGGGGAGGCTCTTTTTTATTCATCTTGCTCTACTCCAAAACCCCGATGCACCTCCGTTTCTCCTCCACCACTCAAAATCTTACCTACGCCTCCCATCTCTCGTGCATCTTCACGAACTCTTGTCTGCTGACGTAGACTTTAGTCTCCTCGTGCCATATTAGTCTTCTTTTCCACTCGTTCTCTTTTTTGCATCTCTCTCGTGCTTTTTAAAGTGGTCCTCTCCTTCCCTCTCTCGCCTCTTTCGTCAACTCCGGCGCGTTTCGCTTCTATTTTGTTGGGTCTTTGAAAGGTTTTTCAGTGGCACTCTGGTTGGAGGAAATGCCGGAACTAATAGTGCGCCTCGAGTGATTTTCATCGGCGACGGAGTGTTTACATTGGTCGTGAGGTTGGTGACCCACCGGACGGGTATCTGGTCGATTGATTTTATTTCGCCAAGTGGAAGGAATGTGCAGCTTGGATGGTTGCATGAGTCTGACTGAATGACGTGTGTTCAGGAAAGAAATTTAGTCCATTTTGATTTTATCTATGTTGTTACCGCTCTGTCTGCATTGAAAGTTGCGCTGAAAGTCTAGTGTGATATGAAAGTTGATGTTTCGTCAGGTTATCAGTCCTGTGAGAAGGCAATATTTACGGGTGAAAAATGGCTTTAAAAGCTTTCGTTGCAATTCCTGTAACATAAATGAATACATAATTCCCTTCGAGACAAGTTAGCAATAAGGTGTATTCGTGGGGACAGTTCAGAACCAGTTTGGAACTCTAGCGCATGCGCAGTTCACGTTTTGAGCTTTCCCGAGGACAAGGAAAATCATCCTGCGCATGCGCCACAGTTCCGAATCGTCTACGCGAAACAACTAGAATTGCTATTGATGGAAAAGAAATATGTCGTACACTTCATCAGATTTTATTAATGCGACATGTTTCGCTAGCGTGCTACAATCATCAGGCACAGATGCAAACGGTATCAGAACAACTGCCTTCGCATATTTAATTTATCATGTAATTCATCTTTGTTTCACTCTTCAATACATTCCTTCATTTTCATGTATCTGCACATATTTTTCCGGTTGATGCTCATGTTATTCATGCATTGTCGATGTTGTGTCTTGAGTGAAAAGCTGTCGTTATAACTAACATGCTCGCCCTCGAGATATTTAAGGAATAAGAATGTATTGCTAAGAAATCGCGCTCTATCAATTTTTTATTATAAATAAAGTTATTTGGCGGCGGTTCTCTCGCCTAGACCCTGAAAACAAGAGATTGTTTGGGTCGAACACCTATCAAACGCTGCGTTAGCGTGTGGTTTATCTTTCAACCCACATTTTATTTTCGCTGAGTTCGTACGACATTGTAGCCGAGATCCCAGTCCCGATCGGCGTCTTCTATGGCTCTATTCCCAGCAATTACGCGATAGTTAGCGACAGCCTCCCATACCAACCAATCACTCAGGGCCGCCGATTTCCTTAATGCAACATCCGTGTTCCGTTTTATCTCCATCTTTTTTAATGGGTCTATCTTCTCATCTCAGCCGACCTTTTTTTCTAATTCTGCATCTCTCGCCTATTCCTCCGTTCGTCGAGTGGGAGATCGGGGGATGATGATGAGGCGAGCCGGTTTGGAGGACTTGCAAGGTGGAGAGGTGTCGGAGGGTGCAGCGTGGAGGGGTAGATGTCCGTATGAGGAGGCTGCGCGACAAGAATATGTCGTGCGGAGAGTGATGGAGATGCTCTTGGTAGTGGCGCGAGGCGTACTCACTTCAATTTCTGCCTCCGCGATTAGTCCTTCCGTCTACATCGCCCTTCGTCCCCCTCTTCACTCTCTCTCTTTCTCCCTCTTTCTCTTCGCAAGGATTGCACATCTCGCGGAATTCCGGGACAGTCGCGGAATCAGGGCCGGGTCCAGAAAGTATGAAACCGCGCCAGGACGCTCCTGTAAAGGGTGCGATTGTGTCAGTCAAGTTTTCAAGGGCTATTAATTTTATGAATTATTAACTGGTTCATTGCTATGATTTACCTGGTAAAAGGAGGTAAACGTTTTCAAATTTTGTAAATTTTATGAGAGTTTAAACTATCAAAGTAATCATATCACACCCAAATTCTAGAACGGTAAATTAGAAGCGATATGCTACGTTCAGTTGTACTGTAATTGTCAATATATAAGGGAAGCGAAAGTTATGTAAAAGGAAAGGATCTCGGTTCTCCTGATAACGAATGTAAGGGTTACATGTAGGAAGGGACTAAGAAGTCTCAATCTTGCAATTCAATTAAGACTTTTTTATTATTATTATGCAAAAGTCCTAAATTTTTAAGTTACATTCACTGCCCTTTCAAAATATGAAACCGTTTTATCTCGATATGCCGAATATTTCCATCAAGGTCTCATATCAGCTTCTTCAAGCCTACAGACTGCCTACGAAATACGGAATAAGGATAAATATGAACCATCTGCGATCCTTTGACCGCCACACTTCGCGGTGTTGCCACGAGTAACCGGACATAGCAGGGGAGCGGGTGAATCTCGAATTTAATTTCCCCTCGATCTTATGCACCACGCAGTACATCTTTCGAATGTTTCGGAAGGGACTGTACCTACAGATAAAAATTATTGTAAGGGATTAATTGAAAGCGGAAATCGTTACAATTAGGCTAAATTTCATTAATAGTGAAGTAAGATTAGATGATTGTCCGGTGGATTACATTGCGAAAGCTATCTTACTTTAACCTGATCATAGCTAGTGATACAGTAACCGAAACGTCTGTATTTACCTATTCTTTAAACATGCTGATAACCTAATAAAGCTTTTGCATTAATGGTGTTCTTTCGGTAATGTATACTAAAATAAAATTGGTGCATACTAGGTGTGGTACATGTTAAATAGGTTGAGTACTTGAAGTTTGCTCTCCTGACACACGCCGATAGGAGGCCCGGAGAGTGTGGATATAATGGCAGATTTTCTGACTTAATTTACCAGATGATAGCTGTCACATTTGAAACCGGTCGGCGTCATTATCAAACTTGGGAATTTTGCAAGGGTTCTTTTTATCCTTTTTGGGAACATTCTTCGTGGGGAAGCGACTTCCCAAAAGATGACGTCGTTAACAAGTCTAGATGGAGTCCAAGAATGCGATTCTTCACTCGTTGAGATGCGTCGCTGTAGCTTCAACCACGCCGCCTACTTCCGGACGCATCTTTCTTCCCCCTCCACGGACCCGCATCAACATCTCTTCCCTCGGAGGAATAACTCTCCCCATCCCACGCACGTTCGCAGATAACACGCGCGTTTTCTTTGATCTTCCGCTCCTCTGCAGATTCAGCGGCATCCCGAGACTGGTCCGTAATTGTGTAGGCTTCCTCCCTTATTCGGCACGCGGTGGAGGGTTAGGTCAACCAATCTTTAAGGGCTTCGACGTGTCTGCGAGCGCGTGCATGCGACGTGACGTTTTGTTTGGCCCGTGACGGTGGACCGCCTCCGGGTTGCGATGGGGAAAATCCCTTTGTTAAACGGTTTCTTTCTGCCGCCCGGAGGATTTCTCGGAACTATAGAGAGCCAACGATTTGAAAATATCAGTTTTCTCCACCGATGAAATTCTCGTTCTCTCTGGTTGCTCGACCGTGTGAATGTTTTCCCAATTATTTGAGTACTAAAGATGCGTAGTGAATTCGCTTATAAATTTTCCTTGCACATAATCGGCTTCAGGAGTTTACCTGTGGACTAAGAATTTGCAGTTAAGTGTAGGCTTCCACTCTTGAAATAAATACGAGCGTACCCGTCGGTTCACATGATGGAAAGCTGTGTCCAAAGTTTCGGAATGTAAATTATTCTTTAGTATGCGGTAAAATTATTTCTGATAGTGAATTATAATTCTTAGTGAGATTAATCTCTTCAGTGAGAGTAGTATTATTATTAATATTTAAAAATTTACACTACAAATATACGGTACCGGTTGGCAGTGAACGAGTTTTTGAAATACTCCTTAATACGATATATTGCTCGGGAACTAGTAATAAAATATATATAGTTGAGAGGTGATATATCCCTGCAAACTATGGCATCCTTTTTAGGAAATGCAGTAATATCAGTAAATAACGATGTAATCCATGTATAGAAGTTTATTGGCGGTAATTTTATTTCGGCGTGTTTTGCAAGTCTTTGGCGTAAAGTAAGGGCTTTATTGGAGTAATAGCAAAATAAGTGGGTGATAAGTAATATAGTAATAGTAAATCAATAGTAATAGTAGATAGATATCTGTCCGCTATATTTAGTCAAATCTAGTTTCTCGGAGATCTATTTTCCACTCCGCCTCAGTCTGGAATCGGCGTTTAATCAAATCCGCACCAAATTGTTCCTCCCGCACTCGGTCCAACGTTCTCTTCGCACAAGATTTTCTAATCGAAAATTAGCTCTGGATTCGGCATCGACTGTCAGCCATCTGGATGGGAAGACGTCTTTCTTTGTCTGCAGCCATCCTCGTTTTCTCCGTTCACTTAATCCGTCCTCCTTAAAATCTCCGTATCGTTAATGAAGTATCACTCCCTCCGACTCGAGCCCTCTTCCGCGTGGTGTGTTTGACGAAGAAGTCGCTCGATCGGTGCGCTTGAGGTATCCGAGTAGAAGCTCCCTGTTTGTCGGGGGGCGTCTGAGGTTGGTGATTCACAAGGGTGGTTCGTTTGACTGCTTTCTCTGCGGTTTCGGAGCGAAAGTCTTTCCGGATTCGTCGGCGTGTCGATCACGAAGGGTTGCGTCTCAGCTGGCTTGCTAATAGCCGACGACGTGCGCGATCCAATTCGGGGAATTGAACTACGGTTATTTATTTCTAAGTTTGCTGATGTAAAAACAAACCAGCCCTTCTTAGCTCTTTGTCATTGCAGCAAACTCGTCTCTTAGACCCGATTTCGCAGTGGATACAATTACAAATACGAAGTAGTGCAATCGATAATTTCATATGAGATGACATACTTTGCGATCAGAAATATTACGATAACAATTTAACAAAAGTAATATCGATATTTTTACAATTAAAAGCGTGATTTAATGTAGGATGAAAGAATAGCAACCAATAAAACTTAAATTGAAGTTAATCTTACAATGGCACAAAGCCCAATTTTATCAGACGCACTTCAGAATCTACAACAAAAGTGTTAGTTTTAATGACTCGCGTATATCTTGTAACTTAGTGAAGCTACCTGCATGGATACTTAAATAAGTGTATTTCCAGTATTTATCTTTAATTTTTCGATATTTCAGTTGTTTGCAGTCGTATCCCGCTCTTTTTCAAAGGCTTAAATTAAAACTAAAAAGTAGTGTAAGGTAAAATCAGTGTGCAAAACTAATAATTATGGTTATAGGTTGTATTTGTAACCAATGTTTAGGATGTCTGCGTTTGCAGTGGTATGATTTTATGTATTAGTTATGGTTGGGCATTAGGGTAATGCAGTGGAAGAATTATTGAAAACCTTAGGGTTGTTAAGTTCTCATCTTTAAAGAGGGTTTGTTGCTGTCGCTAGACTGCTGTTGCTTTAGCTTTGGCCTTTTCATTGTCAGAGAGAGAATTCAGCTTTGTTTTCGAATCTGGGATATTTTCCAAGGGAAAAGAGACGGAAAGCGCTCCGCATCTGTTTCCGATGTTTTGACAGAATTTCATGTTTCGGATGTCAAACTGAAATGTTAAATGATGCGAAATTCGCCAATTGTTTGAGGAAATCCTCCTCGTGGCCTTGCTATCGAGTCTTCGAATTTTGATTAAATTGCGTCAGAATTATAACGACAGTAATCCAGATCCAAATCCAGAGTTTTATTTAAATAGATTCCTGGGTTTGCTTAATAGTTTGACTTGTTTCAGTTTCGTTTGTAGTGCTTGATTGTTTTTATTCTCGCATGATTGAAATCTAAATTAGGTCTTAGTTGTAGATTGCTGTATGGTAATGGATTATTTCCTGGCAACAAAAGCGTAGATTTCAGGAACGGTTTAGTATTCCAATTTGTGTACTTCACACAAATTCAATCGTGTTCAGTGATAAAGAAGTTACCGAATCTCACAATTTGTGATTAATTTATGTTAATCTTCCTTCTGCTCAT
Source organism: Ladona fulva (assembly GCA_000376725.2). Lineage (NCBI taxonomy): Eukaryota > Metazoa > Arthropoda > Insecta > Odonata > Libellulidae > Ladona > Ladona fulva. The sequence goes on along the minus strand of KZ308328.1, from coordinate 72,763 downwards.
GAATATACTAATGTTTTGGATGGAATGCTGCATTTATCACTGAAAATACGAGATAAATACGAAATCACTTGCTGTATTCAGTGATTAAGAATGCGTTTCCGAGTATTGAATTATTGGACGTTGATGCCGCCTAGCGAGAATTCCGAGAACTGCCGGTAACATCTAAACGATGAAAATGTTTCAAACATGAGGCCCACATATTTGCACCGTCGCATTGCTATCAGATGTATCAGTGCATTCAAATTTTGAAAATTGTATGCATTTCTCTAATTTTACCGAAAGAATGCCTGAATCATTTGAAGGTCTCCCCTCCGTGGTGTTTTTGATGACTCGTTTCAGTATTTTACTTTTGGATATTTAAAGTTGTGTTCTAAGATAAAGAGGTAATGGCAATATATTGGTGCGGTTGAGAAGGTGTGTTTATTTATTTTCATTTTCTTCGATCGTGAAGCTCATGTGTGTCATTTCTGTCCTTAAATGTTTTTCTAATGCCCACTTACCTTTAAAATTAGATTAGGTAGGTGATCCGGCAGCTTTGGATATCGCATTATTATTTTATAAACGTATTTTTGCGATTAAATACAACTTGTTCTACTTATTTCATATTTTTAATCAATTTTCGTTGAACAAAGTGATATTTTAGCCGAATTTACCTTTGTTATTTGCATCGTACATATATTTTAATTGATATTCGGTGGCATCGAACTCAGCGCCCACACCTTCCGGCATTCGCGAATTGGCATAAAAATTGGATTGTTTAGAATAGTGCGAACTTCCATCAAATACCGCAACTGCAAAGTCGCGAATGGCATCATTGAGGAACTTAAAAGACATTTTGGGGCTCTTATTCAATTATTCGTTGAGTTTTCTGTCATAAGAGTCCTTCTGATTGGAAATTCCATTTTTATTTACACCCATTAAATAAAGTAAACATTACCAAATGTGTGGGAAACCACGCAACAACGTAATGTTTACTTAATTTACCAACACATTTGTTAGAAAATGAGTGGTGAATCATTTGAAGTTAAGCAACTTTAATTAGAGAAGATACTTTTTGGCAATTTCAATATTTTGGACGCGATTTTTGAAGAGCGTAGTTCTATTTCCACTCTCGGTACTCGTTCCCCATCCAATCCCCCTAAAGTACTGATGAGAGCGAGGCCGCCTAGGATGTTAAAACGACTGAGTTGTGAAGGGAACCGAATGGTTGAAAGAGAGCCTTACTGGAAACGTCTGGAGACGAACTGGCTGACAGAAGACGTCAGGAAGGTGGATGGAAGCGGTAGAGTCGTAGCCGACGTGTGGGTTGTCTGCATGGTGAAGATGTTAGGTGAAGTGTGGGTAGTTGCGGGGATTGTCTCATCATCTCCTCCCCCAGACACTCGTGTATGTGCGCGAGAATAATGGATTTAGATTAATGCTCCTCCGTAAGCCGCAAGACGGGATCTTTCTGGGTTGCTCTGATGTCACTCCGCGGTTTTGGATGCGGCATTAGCGCTGGGGATTGGTTTGATTCAGCTTTTTCGCGCCGTCCTCCTCATTACGTGCGAATGGATCGTTATTCGTCGTGACGGGAGTCGGTTAGGATCTCGGTTTCATTGTTCTCCTTTGGTGTCCGTAGGGTGGTGATTCAGGGTTGTTTTCGTCAATTAGCTGTCGACTACACCTCTGCTTCCTTTTTACGCGCATGCCTTTTCTCCGGAATTTCATGCAAAATCTAATCTACTTTTATAATAATAATAATTCGACTTAACTCGGGCGAGATTTACACTATCAAGTTTCTTCTTACGCCTAACCCTTCGTCATATGAAGCTTGAAAGAGATAGCTTAAACAACGTGCAAAGAAGAAAACTACTTTATAGGTTTAGAAACCTAAGTTAGAGATCAGCAAAAATTACACCACGGCTGGAAAACGCCCACAAGAAGGGGGGTTTGAAAAACCTGCGAACCCAACTCATAGTTAAGTAGGCTTTAAGGAAAAGGCAGGTTAAATAAAATCTGAAAAGCAAACAAAATTTTTTAGATACATCATTTCATGAACTTCATTAATAGAAATCTTCTAGATTAGACTAGACTTTAGGGTAGATCATAGAGCAACTGAACAACCGATGGTCTGCGCACCAATGATGTTCCGTGAATAAATTCAGGCAATTTCGGTGCAGATTATCGTGTTTCCGGTCGCATTTGGTTAGAGAACATAACTAAAGATGCTTGTCATTTATCGACGCTTGTCCTTACCAGTACCATATAAGAAGTATTCATCGATAAATATTCTCATCTTATTCAATCTTTCTTATTTACACACGCTCATTTCTTCACGTCAAAATCATTCCGAGGTTTGAGGAAATCGTGAAGCAAAGTTAAGCCATATTTCTGTTAGTTGATTCGTTTTTTCTGCAGTCATCTTTTCAAATCTGTTTGTAAGTTTCGTTCTCTTCTATTGTATTTCTTGACTATATGTAGTATTACTTAGAATGTTTTGGATCAATAATGGCGATACGTTGATTTTTAATTCAGATATTTTAGCCATTTTTTTATAGATATGGTTTTTTCAGTGGAATTCTTATCGTTTCTTATTGTAGTTTGAGAACTGCGATACATTATAACATAGCAAAACGCTATCGAAAATGCAGAGAAGGTAACGAGTTTCGTTTTCTCGGGAAGAGTTACTACAATGATAGCTACCGTTTGTAATAACGTTAAAATGTTACTCGGCGTAGGACATTAAAATTTGTAATATTATTATGTTATCCTACGCCGTAGCTAATTTTGCTGAACAAGTGACCGCACGATTATGGTCTCTAATACGGACGATAGCTCAATTGATGTGTTGACATATTTTGAATTCTATGATATCCGGCTGACACGACAATATACTAGGCATACTAGGCTTTATCGTTTTCACGTAGCCAAAACTCCTTCTGCCCCCAGGCTGGAAGGCCCTGAGCAAGTGCCCCGTATCGCTTGTTATCCAAAGCCGGTCCTTCCCTCTCCTGTATAAAATTTTGGACTGTTTCCCCTCACTTCCACCAACGTTCCTCTCTTTTCTTTCTCTCTCTCCCTTGAGGCCAACATCTGTGAACGTCAGCTCCCTCCACTCTTTTCCTTCATCTTTCTCTTCAAAATTTCCATTCCGTGTGCTTCCACAGCAGCCAAGTCGACTCGGAAAACTGGCGGAAATGGAAATTTTGTGTGCGCGGTCGAAAATGTTTAGGTGAACTCGGTAGTTCTTCTGCCGGAGATGGCCGAAGAATTTGTTGCTGTTGAATCAGTCGCGTGAATCATATTATTATGATTGTCACTTTTTATTTCAGCGAGGTTAATTGGGGGGTGAGGATGCTGACATTTTGTTTTTTGATTTATTTGATGTTATTTATTAGTTGATATTTTATGCGCTGCCTATTTGGCTCATTATTAAATTATTGTTTAAATAAATTTTCATATAATTAGTTCTGTATTTAAATTGTATTTTTAATTACTTTTTTGAGTTAGTTGTTGATTTTTACCAGTGCATGGATTCGTGTAAATAACTATTGATTTGTTTTATTATACTCTTTTGATTTTAATTTACAATTGGGAAATCACCGTATGTGAGAATAAATAAAGAAGATAAATCTTTTTGGGAAAAATATTCTGCTGTGTCCAATCCGCTAGTGTAGTTTTTGTTTAGCGACCCTTCAATTCAGTTTTATTCTTTCATAAGGGCATTAATTCAAACAGTTCAGTTTTCTATTCTAAATCTTGCTAATTGAAAATACATAGAGCAAATTTAGGTTGTTGATAAATAAATTAATTTTCAATTATCTCGCAATCTCATCCGAAAGTCCACTTATTCTGTTTTATTTTTTGTTATAAGTTATCACGTCATAGTTATCAACTCATACTTATCTATCATTTATTTAGATAACTTAATTCGAGGTGATTATAGTTTTTGCTGCTGAATGAAATGAGTCTATCATTCTTTCATTCCTTCGGCATATTCTCCGGAAGACCTAGGTAATTACAGCTTAATTTTAGACAAAAACCTATTAAATATTCGGAGCACTAATCTTAGGAACCTGATTAATTTCTAGTTGTTTCTATCCTATGCTACGTATGACTCTTTGGAATTGAGGTTAAGCTAAAGTTTATCGATAAAAATCGCTCTGGTGCACGAAAACATCAATTTATATTTCGGTCCGAGCCGATGAGCTGTGAAGTTAAGCGCTCGTCCCTTCCACCGTTGGGAAGGATGGCTCTTGTAAGAAACGAACGGGTGTGTGCTGTGTTTATGGGTGCAGAAGAACGTGTCCTTTTTGACCGTATCGTTTGTTTCCTTGCCAGCCAGTTTATTTTTGCCTACTTCCCATTCCTCATGTCCCGGTGATCACGAAGACTTTCCATCTTCTTCATTCTTTGTTCCCTCCTCGTAACTCTCCGGTAAGCATTCTTATGAGTGCCATACCTTTCAAAGAGATCTACTTCCTCATTCTTTCGTTTTTGGTGGAACTAAATGTCATCTCTTTTCAGCCAAGAAAGCCTGGTATTCGTATCTCCATGCATTTTTTTTATCTCCCGCTTAATTTTGGCGAATTGACTATACACTTTAAATCAGAATGAACATCATGTTAGAATTTTTTTTCTGATCGTTGAACGCATTTTCATTTTATCTTAGAATATCTCGTCTCTTTTGATGAAGAATAATGATAAAACTTGCAAACCTGTGTGTCTTTCACGGAGTTTGAACCTTTTCGTTTATTGTTTTAATCAGCCTTAAGTAGATTAAATTGCAGACAAAGAAAAATTTCCTCGCCAAGGATATCAGTAGAAATAGTTTTGCGGTAAAAGCTTTGTCTCCATTCCCGTTTTTATTATGAATTAATGGTTTTATATTTTGCTCATCTTAACCTGAATAAATCTACGACGAAGAGTCATTCGCTGAGAATATATTGGTATAAATAGCGTTATCGTAAAAGATGCACAAGTAAGTCTCCCTTTCCGTTTGGCCTCATCGAATATCCCAACCATTTTCTCTCGCCGCTTTCACGTACTTCATTCGCTTCATTTTGCTCTCCCATCCCACCCTCTCTTCATTTCCTCTTCACTTGCGTTTGACATTCTATTTTCATCCCATTTCTCCGTCCCTTTTTCCTTTTCCTCTTTTTCCTATATCCTGTCGCCCTCTCATCGCATTTACCCCTCCCTCTTCGCCGCCGCTGCTGTCGGCCATTGTTCGCTTCGCGGAGGTTAAAGCATTTTCTCTTTTCGAGTCGCCATGACAACGGCACGAGCGTGTATCTCCCTCTCTTCTTTTTCCATCTCTCGCACTGCCTGTCTGCCTCTTTTGTATTTCGTTGTACCTCGTTGTTCTTCCTTCTGCGATTTCTCGGTTCGCATTTCTTGTCTCTGGGAAGATTTTCACTTTTGGATTTCCTCTGGCTGATTGTCAGCACATTTGCTAGGGTTTTGGGGAGCAAGTGCGGGGTTTGATAAATTTCGATAACACGTCGTTTCCCTTCCGAGCTTTTAGTTTCTTTTTTCGACTGCAGATGTCTTCTTCAGCTGCAGGTTCTTTTGACTCGAATAATATATTCGTCTCTGGTTACTTTTGCTTTAAGGAAAGGGAGAATGTGATAAATATTGATAAATATGCCCTTCGCAGAAAATTATCTCTCTTCGTGAGCCGTTCTTTCCTAATTTTTTCCGAATTTAGCTTTAGCAAACTATTTGGTATTGCGAGAAAGGTTTTTTTCTATAAAATTATTCTTTAAACTATAGAATATATTCCTCTTCCAATAGGGAAGACATATCTTTTGTCCTCTGATAAAGAAACGATGACTAATAATCCACAATCCGATTCTGTTATTTTTCCATTACTTGCTCATCGTTCCAAAAAATTATCGATTTTAAATCTATTGCGCATTTAACTTATTTTATGAGTATAATATTACCACTATCCTCATCAAGCGAGCTCATCATTCCAGCGACAGAGCTCGTTTAGAAGGCAAAAAATGAGTAAGGTAACAAAGTACTCTTTAAGTCAAATGTTAAGGTAGTCACGCTAATCATTCTTTATTAAGATCATTCGCCGATTCCGTTAATATTTTTGCTGTAAAAAAATAATAACACTTGATGAAACTACCGGAAGCTTTAAATGAGCAGCGCCTTCGGTGAAAGCGGTCCTGGGTTCGATTCCCGGCGGGAGACCATATGTGCGGGAAGACCTTCATCTTCGAAACGCTTTTAAAATTACAGCCACTTAATATGATAGCGTCGTTGAAATTTAGATAACGACTAGTAGTATCCACCGCATTTTGAAACATAAATCCGCATGTATTTAATTACACCCGGGAGGGGCAAATTCTCCGAAGTTATTATATTTCTAATGGCACACCTTTAAGTGAGTCATAATTTAAGCCGATATTTTGGAAAATCTCGCTCGCAACCATGCTGGAGGATTGACGGGACGGAGGATCTTGGTCGCGAAGGAAAATTAAGGCAGGGATTCCCTTCTTTGTTTAAGTAATCAAAAGGCATTAATTACTGTTGGAGGGAGAATCCAGTCCATAAGATGGCCACAATAATTATGATGTGAGGGAAGGAATGAAAAGATATATTCGTCACTCCATCTTCTGCGTTGATTGCTTTCACTCCCTTATTATCGTCATAAATATACGTTTTCCTTGCGCACAAAAGCCCCCACTCGCATCCTGGAGGGTACAATTTCTGTTCCTGAACTTTTTTATCGCTTTCCCTCTCAATTTTTCGTTTTCTTCTTATTCTCGCTCTTAACGAGTCATCTATTTTCTCGAATTTAGAAGGGGGAAAGAGCAGTTGAGATATTTCATTATTATATCTGATTCTGAGAGGAATCTTCAGTTATTCTTCTTCGTATTTCAGTTTCAATCCTTCCACCTTTTTTCAACTGGTTCAGGACTCTTCCCCTTCCGTCACGATAAATTCAGCTCTTAAAAGGCTCGATTATGAATGTTATCGCAGGTATTTTGTGGGCAAATCCTAGATATCGCGATGGACCACAAACAAAGATATGTTCGCGTCATTGGTCAATAAAGATTTTTCTTCGTCAGTAGCATAGCTTGTGCGAAAGTATAGTAAGCAAAATATTCTGGTGAGTGGTATCATGATTCTCAGATACAGTGGTCACATGAGCTTTAATCAGTAGTTTCAAAATGTCAACCATCAATCTGGGTTGTTCATAGCTATCTTCAAATTTATTTACTCGCCTATTTCGGCTAGTCATTATCAACATATAATCACAAGTCCGCTACTTGAAGTACATATCATAGTTAACTCCTGTAAAAACATCCTTGAAGTAACTGGAGTGGGAATTAATCCATATGATTCGTCCGTCTTTATCTCCTCTTCGTGTCAATTCAAGTAGGTAGATACATTAACGATTTTAGGGACAAACCGGAGTGAATTCTCAGCAAAAAATCAATTCGCATAGGTAAATCAGTGTCTTTCGTTTCCGTTATCACACTACGCAATTGTTCACCTCACGAGAACCTCTCTTAGAGATAGTTATTGCTACTTCAAGAGTTCCTCATTTCGTAGTTGTTTTGATCTTGAATCTGACAGTTCAAGAAAACTTAATTTCGGAGCGTAAAATGCACTCAAGTACGATAAAGAAGAAGATCAAGATTCACAGTCAGCCTAACAGTTAATTATTCCAGTCATCTCCCATAGTGGCGCATCTAGGCTCACCTCAAAGTTGAAACAGTATCGTTTGTCGTGAATCCATTCGCGTCGACTTCTCCGTTCGTCGATGATCAAGAAACCCATTTCCACGGCCACCCTCCCAATGTTCTCGCAAAAAGGGCTGCGCTATTACTGGTCCCGCCCACGCCTCCCCTCATTATAATTGCGCCAGTCGCTTGTTTTTCCCCATCTCCACTCTTTCGGGGTCAGTCCACAGCCGCGTCTCGCGATGCCTCCCTTGTTTCCGCATTTGCGCACAATGAAAAGTGACGAGCGAAAAGAAACGGCGCAAATTAAAAAAAAGAGAGGCGCCATAGCCGCATCGTCCTTCCCCTCGCGGTTTTTTGGTCGAAATCCCTTCTCCGCGATAAGTAGCGACGGGTTTGGGAAGTTAGCAGCGAGGAAATAAAGGAGGAGTGGGGGAAAAAGGCGTGGGCCGAGAGCAACGTTAGGCGAGGAGAGTTAAATAATAATTGAGGTGGTAGGCGAGTGGGGACGTCTGGCGCTTTTGCCACTCTTCTTTACAGGGGTGGCGAGAAATGAATTGAGGCCCGAGAAAAAAGGTGGGTAAAATGGAAAGGTCGAGGAAGAATGGGAAGTGGTGGCGACGAGGCCAGCACGCAACGCTAACCAAAAACAAACGGAGACGAGGCGGCGCGCATCCTCTTTCTCTCGCCCTTTTGTACGGACGCTCTTAACCTTTTTCGCTCTCGGCGCCCCATCTGGGGACGGGTTTCGTCATTCTCGCGCTCTTCCCCGCGAAATCTTCCTCTCCCTTCCCGCCGGCCTCGCATTTATACACCATCCTGCAAGGACTCGCGTTATTATCACAGGTCGCATTATTCCCCGCATCTCTTTTTTTCGGCGAAACGTCCCCTTTTTTTCGATCCTCATTCAATTCAAGAGCGCGCGCCGAAGTCGTTTCTCCCATATTTGTCCTTTCATTCGCGGACGCCTCTTTTTTCGAAAAGGGAGCTCAACCTAATATTTTAGATTCTCTCGTTTGCAGTCTACGCTGCGCCGTCGTGTCTCTTTTCCTTCGCTGCTTGATCCCCTCTCGTGTCGCGACCGCCAACGCTGTTCTCTGTGTGCCCCCTCGCTTTATTTCGCTCATCCTCCGCTGGCTTTTCTGACGAAGCGTGCTCGCGTATGGGTTTTATTCCCGTTTTAGGACGGATTCCCCCCCTCCGTGACTACGTGTATCGCGTTCCTCGGCGTGCACCTCTTCACGTCGATCTCTTTTATTCCCGGTTTCAGCTCTTTCGTTCAGGGGCCACGGGGACGCTCCATCTGCTCCCGCCGCAATTCGTCCATTCGGTTTTCGGTAGCCGCCTCGTCGTCTCCGTCATTTGTCGCTCTCAAAACCCCACGTTACAATTTTTTGTTAAATTGTTCCCTTTGGAAGGGGGCGAAGAGAAACTCGGTGTGTCAGGCGTTGAAATCTCTCCCACCTTTCAGGGCCGCTCTTTCGCGTCGCGATGTTTTCCACTCGGCTCTCTCGCTTCTGTTTCTCTCCGCGTCCGAAGCAGACGAGTCCTTCTTTGTTTTCCTCGTCGGGGCTTCGTCGCGTCGCTTTTGAAAACGCGCGCGCACAATGGAAGGTAAAATTTTTCGCTCAAATGCAGAAACTCGAAAGATGTTCTGCTCTGCATTCAACGGCGTTTCTCTTTAGCTTCTTTTCCGCGGGTTTTTAATGCGCGTTTGTTCGTCTCAATCACGGACTCGTCTCCCAAAGGTTCGATTGTGCCCTTTTCTTTTCTTTGCCCTCTGTTTATCTTTCGCTCGGCGGAGTCCCCAGCGTCGATTTCTCGGTGCGGAGGTCAAAAGTGAATTGTACGCGTTTCGGCGGTCTCGTCGCCGTGTCCTTTTTTGCAAGCACTTGCGGTAATTGTGGACTTATTGCACCAAGGGCGTTTTAGATATTTCGTTGTCTGAGTAAGCGTGTCTGGGGATAATTTTGAGGGTACACCTGCGGTTTTTTATATTAGAGGTTTTAGTACAGAGGTCGTAGACGCCACTGTTGACAATTCTCTATTTTAAACGATAAGCGCTACCTTTTGCTACTTGGTTATCTTTACCGCATCCTAATTTGATGAACTATCTTTATATGATTAATTCAACGGTTCAAAATGTTTTTGTGATTAAATATATTTTCGGATGCTAAAAATTTCGTCTGTAATGGAGACGTTTTTTCACGAAAAAATTACTCAGACCATTCTTGTGCTACATTAGTTAGCAAATTAGAGCTTGAAATAATCTTTATCAGATTTTTTATATGAAACTTCTGTCCATGTCGTAAAAAAACTTAAGTTTCACTGTTTGATATGGTAATATTTTGAAAAATTCACCGTTTTATATTTCTACATCTACATATGTACCCTGCAAGCCGCCATTCGGCGTATAGTAGACGGTGTATGGTATGGTGCATGCACTATTACTCTACTTTCCTAGTTTACTTTCGCGTTCGCGGAAAAAATTAATTCTTGAAACAACCAGTTCTAGTATCTACTTCATATATTTTTTCTCAGTATCACAACAGTCTATGTAACAGGAAGGACGTATAGTATCAACTAGATCTTCTAAGAACGTACTTTCTCTGAACGTATTATATGAATTAAGCCTTAGTTTAAATCTTCCAGAGATTCCCATTCTTCTTTCTGAGGCATCTGAGTAAAGCTCACTGATTTGTAACATCAAATTTTTACGAAACATATCGCCTTTCGCTTTACCTTTTATTATTCCCGAATAGAACACTTGGAATTATTGTATGGAATATATAATGGAATTTATACTTTAAACATCCATTCTCTCTTCCATCCTTTTAATTTTCGTGTAATTTCCTGCAATAAAATTATGAATTCCCCTTACATTCGTTTGATTCTGTAATCAATCACGTAGAGGGCGCTGCAATCACGAGCGTAAATCCAAGCGACACTCATCCGTGTGTCGCGAAAGGCTTTTCCTCCCAATTCCATCGGAAATAAAACACGCCCGTCCCAAACTCTCATCGCTCGCGCAGTCGTTTCTGACAACTCCTCATCGTCCTTATCTCATTACAAGCCCGTGGACCTGCGGGCTCGGCTCGTGAATGCACTGTGGCGCAAATTACATTGAGTTTTTCCGTTGATGCCGCACGGCGATGAATGCCTCCACGTGTCACTGTGAAGTGGCACGGAGTCGGTGGAATTTTTGGTCTAAGAAAGGAAGGTTTGGAATGGCAGCTCCCTTCTGCGATTCAACCGAATACTTATTGGATACACGTGCCTTCCTCCTCTTTTTCCTTTTTGGCTTTACCTTTCCATCACTCGTGGTGTGTAGGTTACGTGCTGCTGTAGAGGTAAATGAGGTAAGGACTCTCGACGAGTTGCGGCTTCCCACCATTCTGCGTCTCCTGAAAGCAAAAATTTGCTTGTTGTAGACTCAGAACACGGAAGTGAGAAATGGTTTTCGTTTTGAAAATGTCCTCATTCTTTTCTGGCGGAGTTTTCTTCATCGCGATCTCTTATTTTTTAAATATGAGATTCACGGTAATAGGCGTTGTCTTTAGGAAATTCATGATGTAGATTCAAAAGTGGCGTGGTATTTTTACGATGTAGATTCAAAAGTGGCGTGGTATTTTTACCGCGACTATTTCTTTAATGAAAAACCTGATGACGACGATTAATCGTAGAAATCTTATTTTATATTTTATTTTTTACTGGTTTAAATTCATAGAATTGGGTTTCCTCTTCTCTTTTGATGTTAAAGTTGTCCTTATCACTTGTTATTGATTGGAAAATTATTTTAATTAATTTCTCGTCAACTGTCTTTGCTTATCATTGGTATTTCCCCCCTTCTGCTGGTATCAGTTTTGTTTCTCTATGTTGATTTGATGGTTTCATGGATATTTTTAAATGAACTGAATCCTGAATATTTTCATGGATGTTAGCTCTCAGTATTTCCTTTTTCTCTCAGAATTTAAATATATCCAATATAACAATGATCTATTGTTTCCTTGAAATGTAGTGTAGCTGTATAAGGCCTGTTTAAAGACAGTGGAATTTTTTTCACAGATTTCATATAGCTCTAGTAAACATAGGTTTAAACTTTTACTGATAACGATGAGGTTTTCCTGGACCTTGGATAATTTTATGGTACAAATGTTACAGTATACGTATTATACGTCCTTATTGAATCTCTTGACGCGAGTTTACTTCTGTTTAAAATTAACTGAATATTGTCCATCAATTTTCATCAAGCGATCATTACTGATTAAGGGCGTTGTATCTCGAGATAAACAATCGAGCAATTGCTGTCAATCACTCATCGAAACTTTTGTTAAAGGCACGAAGCTCCATTTATGGTTGGGAATTTTCACTCGAGTATCACTCGAGGCTGCAATCCACGTCAATAATTTTTACTCCTAGATAAAGAGTCGCTGGAATCCTGTAATTTTCGCGATTCGCTAATTGGATCCCGCAGCAGGATTCTCATTTGCATCCCTGCCCGCGCCTCCAATTCTCTCGCATCCCCGTTATCGGTCCACTTCTATTCATAGCCGCTGCCCTTTCATCCAAATGCCGGGCGGCCTCCTTACGCCAGCCCGCCCTGCTTCATTTGCTAATCCCCGACTATAAGCCGCGCTGCCTTTCTTTCCGTCTTTTTCCTGTCAATATCTTTTTGACGCATTCCTCCGCGCCTTCTACGGGAGAAACTAGGAAATGATGAAAGTTTCTTTGTTTATTTTCTCTCGTGGAGACCATGAGAATCACTCAGTCACACCAGAAATATCAGATTACTTACACCATCCAATAGGATACACTCGATGAGATATATTATTTACATGGCTAAAATAGGACTCTATGGTCGGGTTCCTGCTTCAACCTATTAATAATAATAATAATATTTTAATCTTTGTAAACCTAGCCCTGAACGAACCTCATCCAATATTATCCTTCGTTGAATACTATTATTTTCCTTATTAAATATTTTCTAATTTTTTTTCCCCCAGGATATCAATCTTTAGGGATTTTCTCGAGGATAACTCGTATCGGATTTGTTTTTATGGTTTGCTATGCATATTATTAATGAGTTGTACACATTTTGAATTTGTCTTAATCTTAAATTTCGTCCCGCATTTTTAATGTTTTCCCTTAAGCTGATGTTATTTATCGATGTTTCGTTTTCATTTAGGGAAAAGTAAGCAGGGAGAGTAAATTAATCTATTAGGCCCAGTTTTTGCGTCGCAAATGGATGTAATGGAAATCCTGCTTCTCCTTTAATAAGTAATGTATTTCCGGAATCTAGGGGAAGACTTCATCCTGGAGTTATGTATCTGGTTATACATGAGAGTTACGCGCGTATGCGTTGTGCATAAAAGACAGGGGTACAGCGATTCTGTATGTTCCACATTTCTTTTTCCTTTATCCTTGTAATTTTTTCTCGTTATTTTTGGGTGTAAAACATTGATCTCTTTCTAGAATATTACTATTTGTTGGCTTTGTCGTTGTGATAAAGATAGTACAAAAGCAACTTTTTATAAACAGATCTGTATTCTCAGTCTTCTAAAGCGTGATTAATTTACGGTATCGCAACCAGTCATTCAGCCGTAAATTTCCTCCATTAGTTATAAAATTGCTATGGTATGGTGCATGCACTATTACTCTACTTTCCTTGATTTTAACTGATGATTATTTAGAATTAAAATGACCTCCATAGGTATTCATCAATTAACAATTTATAAGATACAAAAAGACACCGTAAATGTTAGCGAATAAGTCGATTTTTAAGTAAAAATGTTTGATGAAAATGTAAATCCCATTATGAAAGTGTGAATTCAAGAAGGAGACTGTTTAGTAATAATTTGAGAGGCGTGTAAAAATTTTACAGATCTAATTAAATTCAATAATCAGATTTTCCAATTCTAATTCCAAACTTATAAATAAAATGATCTCTTTAATAGATCATATCAGGAAAAATTGGTTGTTCACAACTTAGTAACCGCTGCAATTTTTAAAAGTATTTTATTTACTTTAGTAAGTAAATTGTTCTCATCAAATATCCCTTAACTGTTACAAAGAAGTATCTCGAGTCAGAATCCAGCGTTACCTTTCAAGTTCTTTGAATAATTTCGTTTTTGTATAACTATGAGTGTGATTTCCGAATCGTTACTATCGATATCTGTTAAACGTAGGACTGCATTTAGGCTTCCAAATCTAGCTGTGGAGTATTTGCAATGAAAGAAAGTATGGTTTCGCTTTCTTCCGCCGCCTGTCCGTATCCCTTCCTTAATCCGCCTCTTTTTCGACTTTCCCGTGATTCTCCCCCTCCTGATTCTGCACGCGTACCCCTTCTCAGCTGCGATAATTATGCGCCAAATCCTCTCCCTTTAGACGCTCGTCCTGTCGATCCTCCGCTCCCGGACGTCTCCAAGTGGCCCTCAATCTCTCAACCTTTCATTACTGCTTGTGCTGATACTTGTCGCTCAACGTCTCTCTCGTTAGGTGGCGACGTTCCTCGTTTGCTTTTCTTTTGCTCCTGCAGAGGGCGCAAGGACGTCGTCGACAGCCTTTTTTGGGATGATTGGAGAAAGTGAAAAAATGCGAGGCAATCATTGGCAGCTGAAAGATGTAATAGCGAGATCGATGTGTCTCGAATATTCACTCCTGAGCCAGATTTATCGTTTTTCGTGAATTTTTTCATATTTTTTCCGAATTTATTTCAGCGATTTTTGAGAGTCAAAGGCTTCTTTACGTTTTATCATTGCTATTCTAGATGTGAGTCATAGTTTTTCTCCGTGAAAGTTTCGTTATTTTTCATATTGCTATATGAAAAACAACGAAACGATATTATATATTAAACTATATTATAGATTATATTCATATATATCTGATAATATGGGTGTTTATATCAGACCAGTTGTGTCGTTATTTAAGTTCTTCGTAATAACTCGTGCGTAATAATACTTCGTGCATATCGGTAGGCCCGTGGATCCTATAATTTCCTTCCTGATTACATTTTTGAAAGCTATCCTTTCCGTCAATCAGCTGCATCAAGGTGTTTAATATAAAAACCTTCTTGCACAATGTGGGAAAAATGTATTATACTGCGATTTATGTTCTCATCTTTTGGTCTTACTAAAATAACCTGCATAAAGTGGATAATGGAATGAATTTTATGACATATTACAGTTTTGCCGTATCAGGTGATGGTCTTTTCATTCCCTTCATTTATCGATATTTACTGATATTACTTCACGAAGTAAACATTTTTTTAATATCACCTTCTGTATTACATTCAAGTTTATCCGACTTTTTCTTATACTTGACAATTTTTGATTACTAATATATCTATGTTATTTACTAATTTCAGATTCAGGTTCTTTTTCTTCACCGACTATCGAAGTGTGGTTGATGACTAAAAAGTATTTTTCGGGCAGTGTCTTTTTCTCATGCATTTTTCGTTGCAGTGGCAAAGTGAATGCAGCTCGAAGAACATTTTAAAGATAATCTGTTCAGTTTTTTTCAGTCTTCCTCCATCTATTTCGTTTATTCTTGAAGTAGTTGCTAAATCGTACGATATAACCCTTTGTTAATATAACACCGATATAACAACCGTTTGTTTTCTCAAAAAAGGACGTGTATTTGTGCGTGTATTCTTTGCCGACATCTGCTGCACGTCCGTTTTTGTTGCACTACTTGCACTTGTCGTATTTAGCTATGTCCTTTCCACGAAAAAGTTTCATACTGTTGTACTATGGTTTTATTCCTGAGCGTCCTCAATTTTTTTTATCCAGGTTCGAATTTTTGTGGTTGTTCTTTCGTTTAGTGGTTTTTCCGGTCTAAGTAATAATCGTATCGCAGCACGGCATTCAAAATAGCTCGAATTTCCAAACGTTTCCTTTTTTGGATGCTTCGACGGTTTTTTTAGCACGTGTGATGTCTTATTTTACGTGAGTCTTCGCGCTCGAATAATTTTCCCGGCTTTTTTCAATTCCTTTGTCTTTCGCCCTCCATTCCATCGCAAACTGCCACACCAGGACTAGGAAGAATCAGATTACCCGTTTGACTATTTGATTACACAGCTTCTCTCTCTCTCGTTCCCCTCGCTACGCTCTTCTCCGGCTTCTTTCCCCCTCTTAAGGATGTTTTCAGATTTTCCTCGCCTTCCCCCGCTTTCTTTCCCCCGTCGTCCGGCGACTGACCAAGTCTTCCATCTTCCCCCGGATTACTTTTAACGATTTCATAGTTCACCGCCTCAGCGTCCACCCTCTTGCATCTTCCAGCTCGGACCCCTACGTTTTTGACCCTTCCTTCTTTTGTTTGTAGATTAGTGACGGACCGTGGACAGCGTCTTTTCCCTCCGGAACCGAAAAAAAAGTTTCGCTAACCTCTTTTGTCTTTTTTTCCTTAAGACATATGCCGTGTTGCCAACGGAGGTCCTCCTCGTCGCCCGACGTGATTTGCTCGGCGTACCCCTCGTTTAGATTCGGATCCCGGTCATGAATCCCGCTGGATCGGTGTGTTTTTCTCTCCGGAATTTGTTTCTTCCGGTGGTCGGATGTTTGCGCTCCGCTCGCTTCGTTTGTTTCTTCCCGAAATTCGGAGTTTGTCTTCCGATCGGTATTATTGTTTCACCCCATGTCCGTAAATCTTTTCCCCAAACTGCCCTCTTCCCCTCGCCAAGTGCCTCTACTTAGGAAACGCAAACAATTACGCTTAAGTGTCCAACAAGTGGATGTGCTCGCATCCCCAGGGTGACTTCTGTTCGTATGTTTGCATTCTGTCACCATCGACCGTATTCCTTTTCTCTCTTCAGCTTCCTTCGCGTTTGCATACCCTCTTCGGAATTTTCTCCCAAAGCCAACTGGATTGCGTGCAAGTGTCGTTCTCGAAGAGCAAGGGGTATTTTCTCCAAAGTAGTTTTGTACTTCGCAACTGCTATTTCATCTCCTTATGACCTGCTCCGGGACGGGTTCTAGCGTTCATTACAAATATGCCTTACCGCAAAAATAGGGCCTCCCGATCGTCATATGGTTAACGCGTGCGACTTCGGTGAAAGCGGTTCAGGGTTCGATTCCCGGCAGGGGCTTACGTTCGAAATGACTTTAGCTATCGAAGCACTTTTAACAATGCTACTACTAAATCGACGGATAAACAGTTACCGACAAGATTGAGACATAGTGTGGAAGAGACGCTGAATGGTAGTTTAGTGGTTAGAATATCTGCCCGGAAAGTGGGAGACCTTTGTTAGAGTCCCAGTCATCTCGATATTTTTCACATTAGTGTATCTTTGGGTTTTAGGCGCGCACTTCAGTGTGCTAAGTTAGACCTTTTCCTTTCCCTTACATTTCAGATCGTTTACATGATAAATTTATTGGTTGAATTCTTATGCAGTTAACGCTTATTTAGTCACGAGGGAGTCAATATGACCCTAGATGATGTGTTCCTTTCAATAAATCAAAAACTATTCAAGATATTTCGAAAGTTTTTTGAGTTTCTTTTTGTAGATACATAGGTAAAATTAGAGACCCTAGTTGATAAATTATAATTTTGATGAAAAAAAGCTGTTTCTAAGCACCGTTCCAAATTTATAAAATGTATGTAAATATATATAATTTTAATTAATAGTTCAAAATTCTATTGAGTTAAACGCTATGAGTGTTTGTCTAAAGGTCTATTCTTAATTGTGGGCATATCAGTTGTCTCCGCATTTATAAGGGCCGTAAAAATTGAAATAAGTTTCGGGTCATATTGACCACGCGACTAATTACGTAACTTCTTTTTGACAGTTAATTTGTGCGTTAAAAGTTTACTCTCACTGACGAGAACTTTTCATTTTGTGAAAAAAGAGGAACTGATCTCTATGTAGTCTGTGATTCGGTAACATTGACCAAGCAATCTATAATATTCTGGTTTTCGTCTTGGATTATTTCTTGCGATCTTTCGTATGTTCTTAGCTGTAAGAAATATTTTATTAAACGTTTTTCTGCAGTTTCTGCGAATTTAAATGATGGGGAATAAGAATTCTCATGTTCTCTTCATCCTAATCTATAATAATTCTATACCCGTTTTACTTTTGTAGATATGAAAACATCTCTTTAATCATCTATTCGGTGTTGAAGAATATGATTTATTTTATATCACTGTTGATAAGTGATAGTTATCTCTGTCTTTACTCTAATTCTATAGAATAACATATCTTTTGAAGTAGCCTTTAAGTAGCGAGAGAAATGAACGAGGCTTTCTGTAGACGTGTGCTGTAACTTTACAGAAACTAGTACTGCATCGAATGCTATGAGTAAATTTCTCGCTGTTTTCGCGTCAGTTTATTTTTTGAGTTCTTCGAGTGTTAAATTTTTGTTAAAGCCTGTTGGTAACTTAATTAGTGTTTGTATTTTTAATAATTGCCCGACATACTTCTTTAGAATAGAAATATATTGAAATAATCAACCTAAACACTATCATTTCTTTAACCTAGGTAACTGATTTTATGTATAGATTCCATGATGCCTCTGGTAGTATGAGGATTTTGGTAAAATATGGAGAAGTTGAAGAACATTTTCAGTCAGATGCTTTACTCATATGGATGGGAAATTCTCAGAAGGAAGCATGCCCGAATTCGGCTGTAGGGTTTGCGGCCATCTTGGTACCCTTAGGAAGGGATACAATGCATGGGAACGGGAACAAGGGTTGTCGAAATGGCCCCTTAAGGGGTTGATGGAAGGAAACATCCCCTCCGTATTTCGGACCCATCTTCCATCTATCCTACATTCTCACCCACGCATCGGAAGGGGCGGTCTGAACCCCACAGCTACAAATTGATTGGTCCATACTGGAGCCAACAAAACACACACATACGCTCGCATACGGAGGGCTAATGCCGCGTAGACTCTCTCCTTTCAGATATCGAATTTTAGTTTGAAATTCGTCCCTATCTTCGAGTAATGCGGACGTTATTTATCGAGCTTATCGTATTGTTTTTTTTTGGCGGGGCCAACTTTTCGTAGTATGTGTGCCAATTATTTCATTTTTGAGTTGAGACTTGAAGGCTACCGTAAAACACCTTTCAATATATAATAATATATAAACTATAATAAATGCAGAATGTAGCGATCAGTTATATCATGCATGTAAGTGTAACGGTACCTAGACTTACGAACTTAATTCGTTCCAGTTGGAAGTTTATAACTCGAAAAGTAAGTTTGTATCTCGAAACACTATTCTCTATTATGTCTTTTTATTTTTCTTGCTTCATATCTGGAAATTTAGATCGTATCTAGAGGCACAGATGTTACGAGAAAAAAGTACGCTTGTAGGGTGGCTCGTGAGCTGAGGAAGCTCTGCATGTCTATTTTAATTTATATAAGTAAATTTCGTATGAAATTTAATAGAAATTTCCTCTAGGATTCATTCTGCCGGTTGAAATTACCATGTATGCTAAGCTCCATAGTTTGGCCATACCTTGTCTAAGTAGTCTTTTGTAAACTGAGATGGGTGTAAGATATTTAAGGGCTTGCTTGCAAATCCTGAAGGTACTTCAACTAGTATAACCATAAAATATTCTTATGTTTGGGATAATCGTGCGGAAATCATTGACTACAACAATTATTAATAATTGTAATTCAGAAACGTTTTCCTCCATGACACAAGCTTCAATTCGGTGTAAACTATGTCTCACGAACAATTGAGAGCATCTTAAAGTAGAATTCTCGGTTAGAAAAGTTAAGAAAGAAAGCGAAGATGTTTTTAAATGTTGTAGTTTAAAGTTCGTGAAACAGTCCCCGATAGAATTGTTAAAAATAATAATTTTAAGCTCCTCGCGACTGAGTGAGGAAGGAATTTCATCTATTTACAACGTCTTATTGTAGTGCGAGAGATAGATCTGGAATAGAATGAAGCAGGGATGTTTTGGTGGAGCAATATCCTTTTATGTCAGTCAGTGGAATCCTGGAATTCCATCGTGTAAGGCGATTTCCGAAAGGGTCGCCTTCTCGCCTCGGACACCTCTTTCGTTTTATTTTCCGGAAATACGTCCTCCTCCGTGACCCCTTGTGCCTATCGTTTCTTACATTTTGTCTGTTTATCTACATCTATATTAATACCCTGCAAGTCGCCCTTCGGTGTATGGCAAGGAGGAGATATTGTCCGGAATGTTTTAGCTCTTGTACCTCCATGCTCGGTTTTTGTGTTCCTACCATGAAATTTAGGATCCTTTTGTTCGTAAGCAAGAACATTTTTTTAAGATTTTGGTCAGTTTTAAATGTAATTGAACGTACCTTAATTCATAGATTCAGGCGATTAATGGTGGCACATATTCTTGTGTTCTTTCCATTTAATTAAATTGAAATGTATCGTTGAGATCACGAGCCTTAGGCCCGGTATTATAAGGTGTATTTAAAATGAACTTAAATTTAAGTTTACTTTAGGTCCCGGTATTATAATATTTTTCAAGCTGAAATTATCGTTATTATCCGTGCTATTCCACCATATATTTAGGAGATTAACTGTAATCTTAACATTATACCAATCCCTAAATTGAACTTTAGTTAAAGTACATTATAAGTATATATTATAATACCGACCCTTAGTATCATACCCATGGTGAAGTGCATAAATAAGACCTCAAATGTTGCCTCTCAGAAGTATTTTTTCTGGTTAGTCTTAAGTATATAATTTATAAGGTCAAATCTTTACCTTTATATTCATTCATTTTGCTGTTTCGAAATTATCTTCTTATTTTCGAGGGTAGAATATTTCCTCTTCTTCATTCAAAGATAACCTCAGTAATCTGTTTTTTTTCATTTGTATTCGTTTGAACGTTTTAGTTTGAATCGAAAAGAAGTTTTGAGTAAAGATTCACGGTAATCTTTAGCTCCCGCAAAAGGCCCATCTCGTACTAATTCAGGAAGGCATTTTGATTTATTTCTAAAAGTTTCTCTACCACTCGAGAGTGAAGTTCCCGAAATATTCTTAGAGCGGCAGCGTCCTCTATTGACGGGAAGCACTTGCGCGTTTCAGACGGCTCTCGAAAGCCTTAAAACGTAATGATCACAGCCTCACGGTGAAGGAAGGAGAGACAATACTTCCGAATTTCCGAGTGCTACGCCATCATCCTCCGCCGCCATATTCCTTCCTCTGATCTTCAGCCGTTCCTTTTTTATACTCTCCTCATACTCTCCTTTCTACGGCGCAATCGAAGCGGAAGTCATGAAAGATTCCACGGCGGCCATTCTGTGCTTTGTGAAGGCGGTCCAGCATCTCCCTCTCATTCCAGCGATATTTCTCTCGTCCTCTCTGATCGTTCCAATTCCTTCCCGAACTCATAATGCTCAAATTCCTCCCCCGCCTCTCTGCCATTTCGCCTCAAGTCGGTCGGAATTTTCATTCGATTCAAATTTGATGCTCGTCCAGCGGATCCTTCCATTAAAACGCGGAATTCTCGGCTGATTTCCACCGCTCATATTTTCCCTCTTCCGCACTCGTTACGCTCCCCATTCAGCTTCCCTCGGAGTAAATCCCCGCCGCGGCTCACGGGTCATTTGACGGAGTCTGCTTTCTATACGAGAGGATATCTTATAGGAAGGGTTGGCTTGTCCTATTGTGCGGTGGCCTAAGCAACCGGGGGTTGCTGCCGAACATCTTCGGAGGGATAATGGGGGCATCTTATTCCGATGGGAGTTGCGGGGGTCTATTGTGTGGATGTTTTTTTCTGGGGGACTTTTCCTTCGCCCGCCCAGTGGGGTGGTATGGATTTTCGATATGGATTATGGAATCTTTGCGGGGCCGAGAATGACTTTCGGTAGACGTCGGTGTTGACTTTTCCATTCCTGCTTTAGAGGACCGGTTTTTGCGGTCGGGATTGGTAAAAATCAAGGGCGTGGTTTTTTAAACGTTTTTAGCATTTGCAATGTCGCGGAGGTCATAAATGATTGGGCACTATTTAATATGGGAATGGTTGTATCCATTTTTATCTAGACGAAGTTTAGATTTCCAGTCTCACGTTTAACCCTCGCAAATGCACAAATATACATGCCTTATACAGGATTCGAACCTGGGACCTTAGAATCGTTAGGCTAGCGTGTTATTCTTTACGCCTTGGAAAGTGGTGGCATTTATTTCTGTCACGAATAAGTTTGCAAACTAATTTTCGGCTAACGAAGATTTTTTTCTGACCAACGAATGCTCTGAGGGCTATGCGCATCTATTTGGTTGCACAAAGAATCCATTATGGCCAAAGCAGTATTGTTAGTGCATAATTTTCGATTTCGATAAGTTGCTCTTTTCCAATTTATTTCGACGTTTCAATTGATTCTTTAACGTTCTTAAACGAGGAGATGAGAGTATAAATATTTATGGTAGTTTTCTTCTTTTTTTCTTTCTATTTCGTGTGTTGTATTAAAAGTTTACCATGTATTTCTGCGTTAAAAGTTACCGCAAGTTAAGCTTGAATTATTGCCTTTTAATTCGTAATAGCCGAAGTTTCACGCAGCCAAGAGTCGAGGCATACCTGTATTGCAATAAATACAATTCCTCAACAGAATTTGAGAGCCTCCGTTTTCTTTTAAGTTTCCGAGTTTCGACGAGGAAAGGCAATACTATGCAGTGGCACATATTAGCCTTTCTATCGGGTATAGGGCTGCGGTCCGCGTCTTTTTCCTACCGCCATTCCACTACGTCACATGGAAGGTCAAATGGAATTGCGTCCGTCCGAAAGATTCTGCGATGGGAGGGAAGCCGAAATGAGATTTCCGTTAGGAGATCCCGCCATGCAGCGCGAATCGAAAAGGGAACGTCGGATATATCGGGCCTTTCTCCCCAATATCTCCTTCGCCCTCTTTCCCAAGGGTTAGCCCCGCATCTCGTCATTGGAAATGTGCCCATCAGCCCTCCGCATCACACGCCGAAATTCCATTCTATTTCTCTCCCATCTTTTTTTCTCGTTCCTCTCTCCACGCTGTGGCACCTTTGAGCTTTTTGATGGGTTTGATCGTCCGCCCGCCAGGCCGGCTATCTCGAAATGCTCTTACCCTGTGCCAATAAACGCCTCCCGGATTCCTCCGGCCCGTGGAGGTAACAGAGAACGGAAGCTTTCGCTTTTTGGTGCCGCGAAAGGAAGAATGTCGTTTTCGAAGCGCGGAATTACTTTCGGGGAATTATTCTCCGGCGTCATGGCGGCACGGTCCTCTAAGCGGGACCTTTTTTGTTTTTAAAGTTTTGGGCTACCGTATAGGTGATGTTATCGCTTCCACGTGTTGGTTGTGTTAGCTCGGTTAGTTACGGAGCTGACCCGCGCTGGAATGGGTATCGCCCGTATACGAGGGTGTTTTACTGCGGCTATGAAACTGTTTATCTCTCTCGGCTTCTGCATGCAATATTTTTTGCGACGGTGCTTTATGTCGGTGTGGATGGGGAGTTTCTTTGAAGTTATTTTTTCCGTTTTGCTGAATTGGAAGGTTTTCGAGCTCTCTCCTTTTCCTGCTTATGTCTTTTCCTTTTAATTTATCACAGTATTCCAGTACACTATCAAAAATAATTCTTTTAATCGCTTCAAATATAATATCTCTACAATTTCTTCTTACATTCGATGTCTTAGTGCCTTTAGAATTATTCGGCGTGGGAATTTTTTTCGGTGATCAGGACCTAATGAAATTTGAAAATAACTGTAGCATGAATAAAACAACGAATCAAAATCTTGCAGATTCGTCGCATATGTTTATAAAGTGTAAAATTAAATTAACATTGATCACTTAAATGAGGAAGTACATGACATTTTTCTGCTTTGCAGTTAAGGAAATTATTTCGAAAACTAAGTAAAGCAAAATAATAAACTAAGCTAACAAAGTACTTTGCTATGGTTTCCATTTATTTATTCTTTGACGTGGCATTTAGTATGCTGTACTTACCTGGGATAATTGTAATAACGATTGAGTATGTATTTTAAATAGTTTCTTATCTCATTGCTGTTTATTGTACATGTTAATAATAACTTTTTAATTGAAACAGGAAAATTCCAATTACGTCCATTTTAATAATTATTATTATTCACAAACTCAAACGACCATTCCATAAGGAGAAAAATCCAATTAGCTGGGACTCGAACCCCGGAACTGTGTCTGGAACGCTATCTACTGCGCGACCGCGTTCGGTTTTTCATTGTTACGTTTTCATTTTCATCAATACGACTTGAAAGTGACCCTTTCCGCAAACTCTAATTCATTAATATTAATATAAATTTCCTTGTCGATATTTTAGAAAAAGGTTTTATCGTGAGATAAGACCGTAAGCTTCAGTTATTTATTATTTCTCATGTTGGTTGAACACGTTATAATGCCATGCGTCTTGGTGTTCCTGACGTAAGATTGAGTATCGATTCTTTCGCGTAACCTATTTCTAACAAGATTAGCAATGCTCGGCGTTTATCGTTCATGTAGGGGAAAGTAAGTCCACAGTCTATGGGAATATGTCATTGCTCTCTTTTGTTCGCACTTGGAATCGAACCTAAGTACGTATCTCATGCAATGTTCCGTCCCCTTGTGTACACTCGAAGTTATCCTGGCAGAGGTCAATCCGTGAGCAACGCAAGAATGTTCTCGGTGTATTGGCTTTCCTGTGGGTCTTCCCACTTAAAGACTCTCCCCTCCAGAAGGGAGCTAAGAAGAGTTTGATGAGCCTCGGAGGTCAAGAGGATCGCAAAGGAGACATTCGGTGACCCCTTTGGCTTCTTTCACCCCCTCTCCGGTCACTGCGAGGCCTTATGACTTTGGGCAGATATAAAAAAGAGATCCGTCCGGTGATTTCAGCTTTTCTTTTCTCTCTCGAGATGAGGAAATGGGTCGGGCTTCCCGTTCCTTACTATAATGATTTGTACGTTCCTGTAGGCGTTGAAACATTCCTCTGATACGGTTTTTGAAGTAATCTCCTGATGGGATCTTTACGTTGTTTTTTATCTTGTTCGCTTAGCTCTTTGAGTTGACGAATCGTGGGATATTTTTCTACGTAATTTTCTCTGCGTATCCCTCTCGATACCCCTTGATACCTCTGTTATATATACGTAATTGTGTAACTTTTTATATTAAGTTTTATGCATTATTTTGCTTGATCGCTGTTTGTCGGTTGTTTTTTCTTCGCTTATTTTATCTAAAGGCCTCTTCATAATTAATTTCTATCTTCCGTGGCATAAGGACACCCGTTGAGTGTGTTTTAGTTGCAATTTAAACCGCCATAAGTTTAATTTTACGCATATAAATATAATATGCGTATAAATTCGTGGATTTTACCTCTTTTGGGGGTCCTCTATAACAGGTCAAAATACTTCATTCTGTTAGTGATCTTTCTTCTTTATCGACTTAAATTTGGACAAACTGGAAAATGTCCAGTTAAGAACAACACAGAAAATGTATTAAAATTTGTTCGTAAATCTTAAAAGCAGGAATACTTTGTAATTTCCACGTCAGATTTTGTCGACGAGTGGGCATCATAAGGGAAGATGTCACCTGAAGATGGGAAGTCGTTGACAGGACTGGTCAAAAATACTGTAGAAATTACGAAGTATTCTTTCTTTTAAGATCTGTGTTGAGTTCCACGAATTCACGCTTGGACATATTAAGTTTATTTATGTTCGTAAAAATAATAAAATATAAGGTTTATTTACACATCTTACTAATGAAAATTCATGTGTACAACCATGAAAACTTCGAAATTTTTCAGTTGCACCTTTTAAATGTTTTAATGGAAATGTTTTAAAATAACTTATTCAAGCTTCTCAGTAGTTAATAACTTGAATACTTCATAACTTTGACCTTTAGGAGTTTTGGAAAGAGAAAAAATTAGTTGTATACTAGGGAATAACGCCCTTAAATTAAGGGCCAAGGCTGCAAAAATCGATTTTTATAAAGGACGGAAGTTTAAATTAATTGCAGTGTTATAAAATGAAGTGGGTTTAGCCGAAAACGATTGGATGGCAAACATTTCATCGTGCAATAATTTCAGTTAAACATAATGCATTATCAGTTCCCCTGAATCAATTCTAAGGAACATTTAGTCTTATCCCCGTCAATTAACAGATTTATGTCAGAATGTCGAGCGACTCACTGCTGCTATCCGTGTTTGAAAATTGCCATCCCAGTCAAAAAAAAAACGTCCGCTTTCGCTTGGAAGAGAGTGAATGAGAAAGCTTCGCTCGTGATTAATAATGCAGACCTTTTGACCGTGACATTTTTCGTTGAATTTTTCTGTTTCCGGGTCAGACGAAAGCTTTCTCCCCTCATCGTCGCAGGCACGGTCAACGAGAACGAGATCTTCAGGTGACTCGCAATCGGCAGAAACTCGTGCAATCCTCGGTTTTCAACATCGGGAAGAGTGTTTACGGTGCCATTGTGTTGCGTCATTCACCTGACATTTTCCGAGGTCTCTTCGTTTATTTGAAATATTCACTTATCTCATTTTGCTCGCTTGTTTGCTTCCGAGAACGAGTGTTTTTAAATGCCGTCGGAATAATTAAGCCTTTATTTGTCTTAGGAGAGGATGGGAGTTTTGGGTTCTTCGTCGTGCTTCTCAGGTGGCGCTTTCTTCGAGTTTAAATTCGCTCTTACGGTTCTGTTGACGAATCAATCGAGCCAGTGTTTTCTTCTGCCCGTTTGTGTCGCATTTATCGCGCCTCGATTGTTTTCCGTCAAGTTGAAGATTATTAGTGGTTTCTATGGTATTTTATATAACAGGAATTGATAATTACCGAGTGTAATGTAATGCAAGTGGATTGAAATTCAATGAAAATTTTGTGAAGTAGTAACAGCAGCGAAATAAACATGATTAGTATGAAATTTTCTTTTCAAATGTGGTTGATGTGTCAATAGGTCGAACGTGATGATTTTTAAATAAGCAATTAACTTCATATTGGTAATTTCTCCCGCGAAGTATTAGAGAAGCTAATAGCTATCCAGGATAATTAGGGATATATGTGTTTTACACCCCCTGCCACACGCCATTGGCGGTTTTCAGGGCTTAAATGTAAATGTAACTGCCTTATCAAATTATGACTGATTCCAGTGTATAGATTCTGTGGCTGACGCTTGGTACACACTTTCTGTAATCCTCAATACGCTAAAGAACCTTACAAAGTACATCGTTTATATGTGGTATGTTATAGTTATACAGTTATCTGTGTATGAATTATTACCACGACTTGAGTTGTTTATTGATCTCGTTTCCATTGGATACCTCAAACCACTAAAACTTACCAATAAAAAATTATTTTACGAAAGTAACGTAAAGGCAGATGTCAACCCAAAATATGTGAGATGGCATTATTTACCCTAATTTGGATTTAAATTTCTTTGCTTACGTTTTTTAATTCTAAAAAGTTAACATTTTTGCAATCAAACTGGTCCTTGGCATGCAGGGTCATTTTTTGGTGTCCGATGATTTATTCTCTCTCGTAAAACATGTCTTTGGAAAAGAAAAATCCGCGATTTTGGTCATACGAATGTACTTATTATTCAGAAAGAAGTATATACTCGTTACCCTAAGCATTGCATAACTTTATATGCGATCAGTGACCTAAGGGATGCATTAAGCAAACAGGAAAGACAATCCAATTGCCAGCGATTCAGTTTAAACGCCTTATTTCCAGTGAAAGGAAAACGAGAGGTGCTTCTCGTGCTGCAAAGATCCCCCAAGAACGTGCTTTCATTCTGTCTACACGTAACGGTGAGTCTCTTATTCTGCGAGCGTACGATGTCATCGACAGGTCGTTGTTAAGCTCATGGTCTCTATGTGGATAATGGAGGATGGAGGCTTATGGAATGGGTTTTTCAGCGGCATGATTAGCGCCGTAGAGCGGCTGCATGTTGTCTTTGCCCCCCGCTGAGCTAAGCCCGCTCGTACACCCCATGAAAAGCCTTCGGATCTACGCGAGGGCTAACGCTAAAACCAGCCCAACCCTTCCCGTTTTCCATCCAGGTTCTTCTCCCATCATCCCCTGCTCTACGGACGTGTGCGCGGCTTCGTGGGCCTACTATGCTGTCGTTGGGCGTAGATTTTTACCTCTCTAACGACCGCGAGGAGGTTTCTTGTCGATGTGGTTCTGCATCATCTGCATTCGGCGATGAAAGCGTTACCCCCTGGCCAGAGGGCAAAATTGCAACGTAATTACAAACAAATAAATAAAATCGCACATTAGATTGTTTATGAATCCAGTGAATATCGTGGTGTTTGTTTTCGGTAGTTTTTAATGATATAAGGTGGAGATTTCTGATTTTTCGATTTAGATTTGAATATTCGAGGAGATTTAATCAAGCTTTATGGTGACGACGTTGTGTTTCTGTTTTTTATCAATTCCTTCTGGAACAACTTTGTGGTAGGTTTCTCCTACGCATGAAAATGAATGGTAAAATTGTTTTATCATTTATTGTTTTACGTTTTAATTTTCTTTTCAGTTTTGTACTGCGGTAGACTTAAATTTAGTAAAATGGTATGCTTATTCAACAGCATTTGCTACATCATAATGGCGAAAACTGTTCTGGTTTTGAGGAAACGAGTTGCATTTCCATCGAATTTCATGGAACGTATCTCAAAGAATAGAGTATGCCATTGGTGGCTCTTCGTATATTTGTCTCGAGAATATTTAATCATCAGAACGTTATTAAGTTTTGGACGACTTTACAGTCGGTTTGTCTATCAGTTTATTCTCATGAAATCATCAACTTATATTTGCATGTCTTGAAGTAACGTTAAACCCGAACATTTTCGGATTATATGAAATAGGAAGTTTGACCTTAAGGACTAATTGATTGTTTATATGAGTTCCCGATTCAGAAAAATCTAAGGCTATGAAATGTTCGTGTCTATGGTCAGTCGATTTCTAAACGGAGCAGTATCTCAGTCTGCTTAATTTAGTGTTAATATTATCGGCTGTTTTCCATTCATTTGTTAAACTAATATAAATCGCCTTTGAATTAAGAATTATGAAATTCTCCCCACGAATATGGTCATCAACTTCCGGAAGCGATCCGTCAAACAATCAAACGTTCTCAACGGTTTGGTCCTATAATTCAAGGATATAAAATTCTCGCTGCTCCTTTCCTTCTCTATCCATCTTAATGAATTTTCTACTCCGAGTGAGAATTCCACTTCCCATCGGATCTCCTACTGCGTAACCCTACCTTCCTTTCCTCGCCGCTTCCACTCCGGACAAATTCCTCTCGCGTCTGACGGAGAAAGACTATACTTTTTACCTCCGAAGTAAACCTTTTCTTTCCTCCATCGCCTCCTTTCCCGATAGCGCCGATGTCGTAATTCTCCTCCACCCCTTCTCAACTCCCTCCCCTCCTCTCTTTCCTGGTCCACCGAGCAGAAATTGATAGGATAAATTCCGGGGCCTGAATTGGCTCCGGCGAACCGGAAAACTCCGGCCGAAAGAGTAGTCGGGCGGGAGTGGAAAGGGGTGGGGGGGCTTAGCAGTAGAATGGGATGGCGAAAAGGGGGTTGAAGCAGGAGGATGAAGTCCGCAGCGGAGGACGGGTGGGAAGAATCCTGCAAAGCCCTTCTCTAATATTGAATACGCTCTTTGTAACAATGTGTTTTGGGCGGGGGTTATCCAGGAGGGATGTGCTGGGGTTTTCTGGAAGGCTT
Source organism: Ladona fulva (assembly GCA_000376725.2). NCBI lineage: Eukaryota > Metazoa > Arthropoda > Insecta > Odonata > Libellulidae > Ladona > Ladona fulva. Next base: position 43,457 of record KZ308328.1, on the reverse strand, counting down.
GGGGTGGGTACGAACCTCGTTTCATAAGGTGGTCGGCGGAAGAGTAACGTCGAAGTGGTATTGCTGGCCGCTTTTGGGTAGGAAGGGGGCACACGCTGCGCTATTCCTTCCTTCCGAAGGTTCTTTTCCCTTCCCCTTTGTTTCCACCGAAATTTCTCTCTCGCAGGGGTCAGTTGCTTCGTGTTGCCTTTCCGCACCGGCTCGTTTTTCGACATCGGTTCCCTGTCTAACCGATTGATTGGTCACTCGGGGCCCTCGTCAAGGGAAGGGTTGGGACGCGGAGTTTACGGCGGCGAAAAATTGGTTCGTAATGCCGGATTCGGGAGCTAGGGTTGTTATTGAAAAATCTCCGTCGTCGCTATCTTTTCTCGAGTATTTTTCAGAGGGAGCTTTGCGATGGAATGCTTTTTATGAGATATCGGCAAGATAGCTAATTATCTTCAGGCTTTCTAGTCTTAAGGGATTTGGGTTCTTTTACGTACGATCACCAGTAAATATTAACTAAAGTTTTCTGTATCATCACGAGCTTTGTTAATCCTGTGTAGTTTCTATTTCAGCACTAACTTCGCAGCGAATTGATTTTAAAGGTCGTTTGCCTCACGTTAGGGGGTTATAAAAATTCTAACACGAGTCATCGAGTATACGCTAGATTTCTAACATTGAGTTCCCGGGAGTAGTTGCTAACTTAGTTTTTCCGGCACGACATTTTAAATATTTACTTCTTTCTATAATAACGCCATTCTCGAGTCTCACGCGGCTATATATTTTCAATTTCCTGGAATATCAACTTTTAGTTTTGAATTTTATCCCTAATCCAAGTAAAGAGTTCATTCATTTTAAGCGTTACAATAAATAGGAGTTTTACTCAGGAGTAGTTTATCGTTCAAAAAACGTATTCGTGGTATTATAGGAAAGGCGAATAGAATGCAGAGATTAACAAGTAGAACCCTGAGATTAGGATAGCCATCAAAAGTCAAAGAAATTTCTTATTTTTCCCTCATTCGGCCTAGTCTCGAATAATTCTGCGCGGTTTGGGATCCACATGAAGTAGGGTTGGTTTCAGATTTAGAGATGGCCAAACGTAGAGCAGCTCGTTTCGTCAGTGGAGACTTCAGGTTCGACAGTGACGTTACTGCTATGATAAAATCACTCGAGTGGAATTCGCTCAAGGAGAGATGTTTACCGACTGAAGCTTCTCGACAAATTCATCGATTCAGAATTTTTGGAAGAAGTTGAAAGCATTGTCATTCCGGTGAAAGAGCGCGATCTTCGAGAGCCCAAGCGTTACAGAAATAATCGCTAAAACAGATAGTTACTTCTGGTTGTTCTTTCCGGAGAGCATTACAGATGCTATTAGGATTAAGTGAGGTCTTTGGCGTTGATACACCCCCTGCCATGCGCCGCTGGCGGCTTGCGGGGTATGAATCTAAATCTAAAAATCATTCAAAATGTATGTTTGCTCACTTTTAGTGAAATACGCCGAGTTTTTAATTTAGTTTCCTTTTTAAGCATCGGATCTCTTATTAACTAGCGTCATCTCGAGGTTTACGGTTTTGGGCTCTTTCTAATCCATTATAATTATTCTCTCTTCATTTTATTTTCCAAGACTAGTCTCTATATTTCTTATCTTCGTAACATCAATTTAGCGAGAACACTATGGGACTCAATCAATTATTATTTATAGATCGCTTCGGAGGCGACTTTATCTACTTTCCTACATAATTATGGCGGCGCCTTGCTGACGCTTGGTCTTTAAGGTATAACTCGTTAGAAAAATTCTGTCTCAAAAATAGATTGAAATTCTCCCTTTCGTGTTCACCAGCGACCGTGATTCATCTTACTATATCGCGTCGCATGTTTTTCCTTTTGCCAAACTGAAATTATCTTTCCGATTCTCGTTTGTTTTTTATTTCCTGCCAGCTTCGCCGAACAGTTCACGGCCTTCGTAACGAGCGTTTCGAATCGGGAAGCACTTCTTTCTCCGAAAGCGACGTTCTTTTTTTTTACTTCTGGACGTCACCTCCTGTTAAGTCAAACGGGAGATCGCTAAGCATCGAAGGAAGCCAATTATCTCTGAAGCCCGTTAGATGGCTCTCGCCTACAGCGCTTACCATCTTAAGCGACTCGTTTTATGCTTTACTTTAATCCGATTATTCGTTGACGTCTCGTTGTGTTTTCCGTCCGTGTCGTTACTCTCATTCTCCTCTCGAAATGCTCGTGGCGTTTGCGTTGTACGGTAGCCATCCGTGGGCCGCGCTGAGGTGTGAAACTTACGACAGAAGTGGGGAATGCAATTGTGTGTTTATTCATTTTCAAAGTCAGAGTAGTTTTTCTGTGTTTGAGTGTGCCCACCTTCGCGTTAACGAACTTTTTAAGTTCGTAGTTTCATTTATTTACTGCAGAAACCCTTACGTACTTCCCGGTAGTGTTCAGTTTATTTACATGTGGAGTATTTTGTCATAAGAGAGATAATGGGGGAAAACTATATGTGGTTCATTTCCTATTTACAGAAATTGCGGACGAAATTATGAGAAAGTTTTTCTGCTTACGTTCTTGCTCTAATAATTTAATCGACGAGGGTTTTACTCAGACGACTCGGCGAAAGATTTCTTATACATCCGCTAGAATTGTCGTGTTTTTCAAGGATTAATGTAGTATCACCTCTATGATTGCGTTGTTTATTTTCTTAGATGACAAATTTTGATTTTAAGGAGAAGAGTGATAGGTAATTGTGCACTTTAAGGTGTGCAAATTGGAATATTCCCAAGGAGAAACGTACTAGGCGCTAGATAAACATGAAAAATTCATATAGAATTTCCCTTGAGAGATAGTATTCAATTATAGAAAGCGGCGGAATTCTCAGGAGGTAAAATACCCCGTTTTAAGAATAATGCCAAGTAAAAATGTACGATTGAAAATGTATATGCTCTAAGGTTTGACTTTGCTCGTCAACCTCCTTGAACTTATGAACGATTTCTCAAATTCTGTGTGACTTGAGTCATCCAGAATATCATACTCTGAGAATTATAATTTTGTAATTATTTTACCTCGGTGACTGCAGTTATTTCTATGATAGAGGAAAAAAAAGCCGATTTTTCAAAATCTAGAAGCTTAGTGATGTAGGTTGAAATGTATGTTTAGGGTAATTTTTGATGCCGAATTAATGCTGGAATACTTAAACACCAAATCGATAGCCCTAACCCATTTCATCAAGGAAATCGCATTTTTTCCAGCTGCTTAGTTATCGGTTAAACATTTGGTAGACTTAGGTGTTCATCTCTGTTGTTCATATGGTTAATATATTGTGATAAGGATATTCTCTCGTTTCAACGACGATAGCTCACTCGTTAGTAATTCGCCACTCATTATTCGTCCAAAGGTTAGTTTATGTAACAGTTGGGTGAGGACGCGCCGAGTTATCTCAAAGGCACGTTTTCTGAGACGCCGACGCTTTCGTTTTTTGGAAGCGTTAGTTATCGCTCTGTTTACGCACTAATGAGCTTTGGAGCGTCCAAAATTCACAGATCTCCGCTGTCGGCGGAAAGAAAAAGGAGGTCTCCAACTTTTCCCAGTCGGTAACGTTAAACCTCCGTTTTTATTAATTTTCCGATCCCCTTTTCCCTTCGGATTCCTCCTCTGTAACGGCGGAATCATCGCGTGGCCTATCTTGAGACCCTTTCTCGTCTTTCTCTTCAATTTTCTTCTCTCCAGTCCGTCCATCTCATTGACCTCCCAACCCTTTACCAACTGTTCGGTTCACTGCCCCGACTCTCCTTCCAAACCGCTCTCCCCTAACCCCCGTTTCTCCGCTTCGAGTATTATCTAGCGCATGTAATCTATTGCTCCATTAAGTTGTGAAATTCGATAGGATTGGCAGGGAACTGTGAATGGAGCTTTGAAAAGGATGAGGCAGCCAGGGATTTGCCGGAACGGGTATGTTTTTAGGGGTGAGGCGAGGTTTAGGAGGGCTAAGAGGGGCGTACGTGGAGGGGAGAGCCAAATGTTGATTAGGATGATTCAGTTTTATTCAATTTTAGTTACTTTCATCCCGGAGGCTTGTTCCGTTTGGTAATACGGTATTCGCGTTTTTTCCTGAGGGATCGAATAGGCATAGTTAACCTTAATCGTATATTTCAACTGTTTTAAAGAAGAAAGTTCCTCGAAGACTGGATAAATGCGGAATTATATAGAATCACCTAACCGTGGGAAATAAAAAAAAAATATCGGTCACAAGACGTTAATTATGGCACGATACATTTTGTTGGGAACAAAGTTTTATCTCTCATGTAAATTTTCGGGTGAAGTTTTAAATCCTTTCATTACATATTAGGTTTTATTTTCATTGTGGTTTTGGGTTTAACTGGATTATTTTAATATGGGCTTAAAGTAACTTTTACACTTGAGGCGCATGGATTTTCATTTGGGGATCATCTAGTTTTCATTTCTTGTTGCGATGTTCCAAAATGGTTGACGGAACGGTCATAGGTTAGAGGGAAGAGGAGAATTCTTAGCCTTTCCCATATAAGGAGGTTACGACTTTGTAAGTGTACAGTATTTTTAAGTTTGATACCGTGCCTACAGTCTAAAAGAAGCTTTGGTGTCATATGTGGTAAAGAGGTTATTCAAACTTCATCGACCAGTTTGGATATGACTCGATTAATTTTTACGAGACACTGTGAGATTAAGGAATGCCTTATTAGAATTTTTTCGGAATAATTGGAATAACATGTACCGTGTTCTTTGGGAATGGTTACTAAGAAAGAAAAGATTAGCGAGGTAAAAATAAATACAAATGAAAACAGAGGAGGAGAGAGTGGTGCGAATTAGGTGTGAAGAAGAGGAAAATGTATCAGAATAGAGTTAAAGGAAGAAAAAGGAAAGGGATTGGAAGGTGACTGCTTTTGGACTAAGAAGGGCCCTTTAAATCTAGGTTGAGACTTTAAACGAATGTGGGAGGAGAAGGCGATGGAATAAATGAAAGGAAATGGTTGGAAAGGCGATGAAAATTATATAAAGGAAGGAGAAATTTGATTCGTTTGAAAATATCCAGTCGAAAGCTGGGTGAAGTTCATACATTAGAAGTTTTTTCTCTCTTGTTGGTATTCTGCTCTATGTATGGAATTGCATTTTATTTTAAGCGAATCTGATACTAAGAGAGATGTGTGAAAAAGTAATTATGTAGGGAATATTAATATCAATATTTTCTCCCAGTTACTCATTTGGTGCATGGTTAGGTGGTTTTCAATTTGGTGAATGTTACGAGGTAGGTTAAAAGGAAAGTAGGAAGTTGGTTTTGCATTAAACTGCCGTTAAACGAGGAACCTGTATCCAATTGTCTTGCAAGGGCAGAGATAGTAAACCGGCTAACCACAACATTTTTGATCCTTAAATGCTTTTAATTTTAAATTATATATACTGATTTGAGATATGCTTGATTTCTCCACGCCAGATCGCAACTTCAGTTAGTATATACTATAGTTAAGTTTGTAGTTGAGTAATATATATAATAGAGTTTAGTTGAGTTTGTAGTTGAGTAATATATATATAATAGAGTTTATACCATTTTCACGCATGTACATGCATTTCAAGTTTTTTCTTGACGTTTTCCATTTGTTATAATAATTTATTCACCCAAACCTACACTTGACAGCACTTGGGTGCACGGTCTAAAATATTCGAGTGAATGGTTAGTGGAGTGCCGAAAGAGGCCGAGAAGTCCCGCGTGTAATTTTCTCGGTTTAGCAAGTCCATTAATAACGCTACCATTCTCTCAAAGTTTCGCTCGTGCAAGTAAGAATGGCGACGCAATATGGCTTCCTTACGTTAATCATGTTATTCCATTCTAGGAAAGGGCCTCGCATCCTTCAATTTGCCCCTCTTACCCTGGCAACGATCGCCTTTACTCCCACGGCCCTCGATAGATCCTTTATTTCGCACAGCTCCATTCGCCTCTGTTTGCTTAATTTTAATTTAGAGCCTAAGAGAGAGAAGGGGTGTGTAAAGATCGCTGCTGAAGGAAGCGGTGGTGGGGAGGGAAATTGAAGGAAGATTCTCCTGCGCCTGGTATTGAGCTGTCACTTTGGGAGGGAGAATTATTTCCACCCTAATGGCCAAGCGGGGAGATTTCAAGGGTGGAGTGGGCGGGAGGGGTCTGGAAATATAGCGGAGCGGCGATGGATAAAGCGAGTTAATGCTACGTATTAGCTCGTTCCTTTTGCTTCTACTTGCTTTCTTTTCGTAGTGGAGGAATTTAGAAAAAGTAAGATCGCGCTACCGCTATAGTAACGTCTCAAAAGTTTCTGGTCGCACCGGTAATTCGTACTTAATGGATAGCCAAATGGTTGAAGGATGCATTCTTACAGAACTTAGACGTTCGGGTTCGATTCCCATAGGTGTATCGTAATTCTGATCTCATAGTTAGTTATTCATGCACGCCTTTGTATTAAAGCTACTTCGTAATGATTGCCAGTGGTTACGGGATAACAGTTTATTTATTTATTCAACGGTATACACCCATTTTGTTGCAAACAAAAATAATAAAAAATGTCACAGCAGGTATCGCAAGTTCCCGAAGATAGCAGTTTACTCAGATGTGTGAACGGAGTAAATTTTATGCAATTTTCTGTTGGATTTGATTTAGCGTAGCAGAATTATTGTTATCAAAACTCTTGTATCTAATCAAGTGCATGAAGTCGCAAGAAACTATTACAGTAAGTAAAAGCTGAAATGTAAGTTTTAATTATCATCAAGTTCGGCTAAGTGTTTACTTTTTACAATAGGCATAGTGTTTAATTCCTGGGGTTTGTGTGTGCAGTGACTTACAACGAGTAAAAGTTTCCGCATGACGCGAATAAATTGTTAATGACGGCTCTTAGAATTTGGTGAGATTTTGCATTTCTAAACGGCTTTCAGATTCGAAAGAATAAGTGCCACATTTATATATGCACGTAATGGAAGAGAAACCCATTCTTCAAAATAATCGATTTAATAAGACTGAAAGCAAACAATAGTTAGTGATGCTGGTGTCTTCGAGATGTTATTAGTTTTACATAAATCATAGGAAAACAGTCGAATATAACGCAGTGGTGAAATGCCGTAGCACCTTTTTCGAACGTTTCCGTTAAATTAATTCTTTCTTATAAAAATACTCAATTCCTTTCACGCAAACTTTTATAAAGTAGCATTTATCCCCAATTTTACCTTTCCTTTTTTTCTCGCGTTATATTGGTTATTTCCAGAGATTGTTCAAAGACCAAACGGCATGGTTTTTTCCTCAGAACTTTTACCCTGACTATTGTTAGGTAAATAAATTCATAAGGGAACCAAACTTCACAGATACGGCCATCCTTTGTTTGGCGGCATCCGCAATGTCCTTCGGCCGCGTCTCTTGACATTTTCGTTGATTTTTTCGTTGAAGTCCGCAAGATTCGTTTGAAGGCGGATGTCAAAATTAAAAAAATAAACAATCGAACGCTGGGTGCGTTCCTGTTCTCTCGCTTGTTCTCCTAAGGTCAAACTGATATGGAAAAATCGAATCCTTTGAGGTGAGCTGCGGTCGGGATGTAAAAGATACGGAAGTGACTCTTTTTCCTCCAATGTTCCTCTCCTGGCTTGTTTTTAAGTCCGGCATCCCTTTAGCTCTTTCTCGCGTTTAGGTGACAGTGCGGCTGTTGTTTGGCTTTTGTTTAGGTAAGTGGGGTTACATTAACCGAACAAATAAATATAATGTCTTTATTTAGGGCGAAATTGAGACTAGCGAATGTATTGGAGATAAGAATGGGCACACAGATGCTGCGGTGGCTTCTTTACTCATGTTTAACGACCAGAAGTTCCGATTTCAAATACGTTAACAAATTAAATTCGTGAAATAAAATTTATGGTCCGTTTCATGCCAAATACAGACGATTCCTAATGCTTCTCTTCTTCTCTTTAATCTTTCATAGATCTAGAAATGATTTTTCTACTCCTTTTTATTTTTTAGATTGCATTATTGTGAAGCAGGTGAAGTTGCTAATATTAATCGCAGTTGAATGTATTTGAGATAACTTTTTTATATTGTTAGATGTCCACGAAGACTTTCTATGTAGGGTTTTAGGCGGCATTTATAAAGGCTAACAGTGTAATTTTGTGTGGCTTTCTGGCGAAATACTTTTCCATCTCTCGATATTACATAAATAAATAACGTGTTTATTTTAGGCGAAATTAAGACTATCGAATTATTAATGTGTTGGAGAGAAGTATACAAATAATCCTCTGGCTTTTATATTTAAGTTTAGCTGAGAAATTAGTTCAAATTCCGCTTAGTTTCTTTTCAGTGGAGTAAAAGCATTTATATCGGATGGAGAGCAAAATTAGGCCGCATGATTTCGCAGAAAAATATTACTTTGCCCTAATATTGCCATTTTTTAAGATATGGCTGATTTGTGGGTTTTGTTCATCGATTATCCCTTAATTAGTTTCCGTGGAGTCCATTTAATTTTAAGCGTTGAGATCAATCACGTCGTTTTACCATTAGGAACCCTGAAAGATTACCATCTTAACCGTCTAAGTCCTTACTATATATTGAAAGAAGGAAATTAATTGGTTAAGATAAGTGGATTAATAACAGGTTATCACGAAATGCCGAATTTCGTCGTGGCGTTTATGCAGATAAGTGATATAAGGCCGAATCTATGGAAGGAACAAGTTAAAGAATAGAGAAAGAAAATAATTACTTGGAAAATTTAATCAAATTGAAGTAAACATTTCCCCTGACTACAGTAACTATCTAATAGTATGAGAACCTGGTAGTTTAATTTTTGGAATTATCTAATATTGGTGCTAAAAGTGGCGGAATTCTTCTCTATTCCGTTATGCAATGACTAAAAGAAAATTTAATTATCCATATCGGCTTCGTTCCCTACAGAGGATTTTAATGCTATTTCTAAAATAAGACCGATGTCTGTTTACTGTCTCTTTACGCTGAAAAATCTCAGTAATGTAGCATTAATAGTTTCAAAAGTAGATATTATAGCGAATCTTAATATAATTTTTCTTGTGTTTGTGACTCTTATTAGAATATTAAATAACAATAACAATTGTCAAATAACGAAAAGATATTTCAATCATAAATTTAGCTAAAATTTGGTAATCGATGTGTTAATGATATTATAATCAGTAATTTAACACTCAGTTTGTGAATACTTGCATCGTATTCTTAATCGGTTATTTAAGTATGGTCCCCGGTTAGCCATGTGGGTAACGCGTTCGAGTTCGGTGAAAGCGGTTCCGGGTTCGATTCCCGGTGGGGCTTGCGTAAGAAATGACCCCAGCTGTCAAAGCACTTTAAAAATTACTACTACCATGTTATCCAACTTCGAAAAAGAGAAGTCCATAGTCTTTCGTCTCTTGGAGTGCATGTGTACGTTCAACTGATTTCTCATCGGCGTCTTGGGTAGTCAATGATAGGCTTCAATTTCAGGGCCCCTTCATACCTGTCCATCCCCGCGTACCCCAAAGCTTCTTCCGCTCCATCCACGTTCACCTGGCGATGTGATAGTCTGTCAAAAGCACACATTTCTTCCCTCGTCCCCTTTATTGCATTTTCTCCCACCTTTCTTCTTTTTTTCTCCCCTCCGTCGAAGGGTGAAAAGGGGAGTGGGCGATTTACTCCCCGCTGGATATGTGGAAAAAAAAATGAAGGGCAGGAGGGCGAATTTGAACTTTTATTTTATTCCTTTCCCTCTTTTCGACACGAGCTCATCAAATTGTCCTCAGGGCCCCTTTATTTACAGGATTCGATATTATTTACCCTCTCTCCATTCTTCACCTCAAAAATAGCTTCTTTCTCTCTCTCTCTCACCCTTTCCAAATTTGCTAATAACCTTCCTCTGACCTCCTGTAAACGCGTTTTGCCATTTATTCGCGATTATCTTCTCCGTCGTTCATTTGCGTCGTTTATTTTGTTATCGGATTCTTTTTCTGGGAGTGGCGATAAAATTCGTTTTCCAAATGCGTGATCGGTCGTTGATATCGTCGAAATTTGGATCCCTTCCGAAATCGTGAAATGTGGCAATTTATTTGATTTCTTGCTTGAATTTACAACCTTTCGAGAGATTCATAAAATTTTTTTCCCCGAGTTCTCTTTCATTAGAGAGCTCAGTGAGAGAGGTATCTACGCCGAGATGTAATCGCTGCGATGAAATAAACTCGTATTGCACCGAGATTTCGTGATTGTCTCAAAAAGATTTATCGCCTAATATTCTTCATCCGGTTTCTCATATTTTTTTTAGGGTTGAACTTACCTATCGGTAAACATCATTGTTTACCGAACATTGCTTCTTAATCCAAATTTTTCTAATCCCACTTTTAAAATCTGCTTTGACTTGTAAATAATATCCGATTTCTCCGGGAGTTATCCATTAAGAAATCAGGTGTTCTATAAATAATAATGGGTGGTACTCTGGTTGGAAGAAGTCCAGATAGGTGAATGTTAACAGTGTTGTGACTGAGATGTGTAAAATTCAAATAATGGTAACTTCTTTAATATAAATAGGAAGATGATCCCAATCACATGCATTTTAAGTGTTACTGTTATCGACGAACGTACAGAACCATTCTCTAACCAGAAAAATCCGATTTGTCGGGAGTCGAACCCGGGATAAAACAATTGGTTAAGAACCCTGGGGGACTAGTCCGCTAACCTCTCCGCCACCATAACCGGTAAACTCTTCACTTTAACTTTACATTTCTTAAATAATTCAGCTGGTTATGACGCTTAAAAAGTGTGCTGCGAAGTTTAAAATAACAAGTTGGTAATCGTGAAGAAAGAAAGTTCGAGAATTAGTATTACTTTATTAATACAATCCTCTGCGAACGTCAATCGCAATGGTTGTAAGAACATCAGAAGAATAACAGTTAAGATATATCCTTTCATGATCATTTCGATAATATGGATCGATTTTAGGGCTCTTTCCATTGGATAGAACATAAAAATATGCGATAGAAACTGCTATTATAGCGCCGTAATTCCATTTCGTTCGTGTGATTCCCTTCAGCCATAGGTCGCCGTCGATATCGCCGCCGCAGTGATACGGAAGCAATTAGCGACGGCGGATTTCGACACGGAACCCACCCATTCGTAGGTTTCTTTAACCGGCACGCACGCACGCGTGAATGAGGCAGGGGATTTCGAAATTTTATATATCGAGAATCCGATCAATCGATTCTGAAACCTCAATGGATCGATGGACAGTTAGAGGCTGGGAAATAGAAACCCTTTTGCCGTCGTTAGAAATTTTAAATCCACTCACAATGAGAGCTCGGGTTCGAATCGTCATCCCACGGGAGGAGACGGCAGAATTCAACAGCTGCATTTCCTAATCGCCGCAGAAGAACGCCCAACGGCCGCAAGAAATAAGTCCCCTCGCCCCAGACCTGTCACCAGCAATACTAATAAGCACAGAAACTGAGCAACGACTCAATATCCCCCGTTCTTTTTAACCCCGGAGAGAAATCGCGGGTGGTGTCGCCACCGCAACGGTGCCCCCCATTCGGGCTAAGATCCTGCCCCTCCCCCGAAGCAGCCACGTTCCAATGACTCATTTCCCCTCTCACAAAGACACCGCCGTTGGTCCCCTTTAACCCCCCGGGTCTGCACGCGGGGGAGGAAGGGGTTTAAAAAACCAACCCTCTCTCTCTCATTTCACCCTCTGTTCCTTTTTAACAAACCTCCTCTTCCGGAAACCCTCTTTACCCCTTCTCCTCCACGGGGAGGTGCGTTTCTCGGTCTAGTTTGCTATGGGACGAAATTGATGAACAGCCGAGAGGGGATGACAAGTGTGTACGATATTGAAACGGACGCATGGAAGGAAAGGGCACGCGGCGGCCGGTGCGGTTTTCGGACGATTCGCAGTCCGTATTATTGGGATATATTTACGTGGTGTGTGGTTTGGATTTGGAACTGTATCATTGCCCCAAGTGTGGCTCGCGAGCTTATGGCTCCTCCGTGTCTTCTCTGCGACCCATCATAAACAGTTAAAATCAGTAATTTCCTGTTAATTACTGGAAAAGTAGATGGGACACATTCATTGTTCATAAACTTTGAGATTAGTTTATACGTATGATTGGCTCCTGGTTAGCCAAGTGGGCAACGCGTTCGTCTTTGGTGAAAGCGGTCCCCGGTACAGTTCCAGGTGGGGTCCCACGTGCGGAAGGATCTTAGCTGTCGAAACAATTTTACTACCACTGATAATATGTATTATTTCTCAGTTGAATAATAAGGTATTCTTCATCTTCGTTGTTTTAAAGTAGTTGTTTACTGCTACATGTAGCTTTCCTTTTCCTTAAAGTAAATTCATTTTTTGCTGTTGTTAATTGATGGACTTTGATTGAGGTAATTAAACGACGGAAGAGGAAATCTGTGGGTCAAATATTGGGAGAAGAAGGACAGCGAAAGAAAGTAATTGAAGGTAGAATGCAAGGGGAAAGGCAGAGAGGAAGACAAAGGCAAAAGATGTTAGATGACATTAAGGATGGGATAATTACCAAGAAATGAAGGAAAGGGCATTAAGTGGGGAATTATAGGACCTTCTTTTAAGTGTTAGGAAAACTAATGATAATGCATTTATTATCTGTCTCTGATTCTCCTGTAACTTTCTTCCAGTTGCCACTGAAGTTCCGATTGCAATTACATTAACAAATTAAATTCGTCAAATAAAATTGATGCGTCATTTCATGCCAAAATAAAGACGATTTTAATGCCTTTTTATGATTGGTCAATGCTTTTATAGATCTGGAAATGATTTTCTCTGCTCTTTTATTTATCTTTTGGAAAATTTTATTTTGAAGCTGACAAAGTTGATAATACTAATCGCAGTCGAATTAAGGTGAGTTAAAAAGTAATTGCTAGATTTCTAGCAATGGGGTTGTAGGGTTACATGGGTCTATGTAGGGTTTTTGGCGACATTTAAAAAGGTTAACAATGTAATTTTGTGTGGCTTCCTGTCGAAATACTTTTCCATCCCTCTCGGGATTACAAAGGACACTCGGATCTTTTCTGCAAAAGCCAAAAATACGCCAAGACATGGAGAACTGCAATCAGAGAACTTATTTCAAGAGCTCACCATAAGCAAACGCCAAGAAAGGGAAAAAATCAAAGAATTCGGGAAGAGTTAAAAACCTGGAGGATGTCGCAGGGACGTCAACAATGGAGGCGAGCGTCTCAGAGAAACGAAAAGGAAGAGCAGCCATTCCATTCCTTCTCCCGAAATTTATTCAGCCTTTTTTTAGCGTGGCCGTCCCTCCTAGTTCCACACATCCCATTCCCCATACGTATGAGAGTACAATGCCCGGAGCACGCCTGGACCCACGTAGAGGAGGGTGAAAGGGGGTCCACTTGGATATAGCATCCTGAAGAGGGGTTGCCGTTCGTGTTTTGAGAGGGATGAAAAAGAGGGTGGATACGGGGGAACAGACAAGAGGAGGTGGACTTCGAAATGACATGGGTTTGGTATATACCTACTCAACGTGCGTTTTTGTTCGGAATGGAAAACCAGCCCTCCCTCTTTCATTCCGTCCACCGTTCCCCTTTTTCCGAACTGCTCCACGCCGTGAAAAATCCGCCCTTTTCATTCTCTCGTTTCCCAGCCCCTGGTTTTTTTTTTTGGCAGAGACCATCTCCGTGTCCTTGTTTAGCGGGCGTGGTATTAAGTCACTGGTACACGATGCGCATTGTCCTCTCTCCGTGAGCGCGATATACGTGTGGATGTAACCGTGTTATTGGCGAATCAAACAGTTTTCGAATACAGTTCTAGTTGCCCCATCCTGCCTCCTCAGAGATTCATTCACAATCTTTATGAGCTCGTGAGAATTGCTTCTCTCTACTTTACTAGTAGTTCTGTGGGAGACAAGCAACACAAAACACAAGTATATGAAGAGCTTCTTGGATGTAAGATACTGTGGTTACGACTCTATCTCCGACTGTTGTATAAATAAACACGAACAACTCGTTTATTATTCGTGATCATGGAAAGAAAGAAACCGACACTGCTGTTAGAATAATGTCAGAACACAGAAATAACTCCGAATGGCGTCAGATTAATCTTATGGCTTTGAAACGCGTTGTAATCTTTGGATAATAAATTTCTTTTGTCAATTACTAGCTGTGATTGGCATTTTCAGTGTCTATGTATTATTTCGTCTACGGTACACATGCAATTATGAGTTCTATTTTTTGTACTCCATCCTCTATCATTCTCTACACACTCTATCAAATTCTGTCGCGCTTTAATTGTTTGATTTATTCTTCGAAGGATTATTCCAATTGATTTATTCCACGAAGGACTTGCCCAACTTTCTGTTTTTAAATTTTTCAGACTCCCTTAGTATATTGTTGCAATGGTAGCGATAATTAGTTAAATTTTTGAGTTAGGAAATGTTCGTGAGGTACCTTTCACAGCAGTGTTCCCTATTTGTACATGTACATTTTTTCCCCTTAGATAATTAAGGTATTTTCTGTGCATTCTTCGTTGAAAAGTAATTACATATGTGTGCAAGAATAATAGAAATTACTGCAGTATTTAAAGAATTCAAGATTTTCCATGTAGGTTTCGAAATGAGCCATCGGTAGTGTTATCGAACGAAATTAGTTCAAAATGTTAACTTGATTTCAAGTCTGATAGGTTGAGAAACGTTTATCTTATTTGAGAAAGGATTAAGTGATAACTTGGCACATTGAGGTGCGCGCGCCTTAAAACACAAATATTATTATTTATACGTTTGTGTTACTGTTTTATTCTCCGTTATTCGCGTATCGAAACCAAAGCTCTCGAAGATCAGGATCCTGAGCTTCTTCTCCGTCAGCCGTAAATGGAGAATGTATTCAAAATCTCTAGTTTCGCATTCTAAGTAATTGCAGGTTTCTTTAGCACGGCCTTCCTGTGTGTGCTCGGCGTCTCCTACGGATCCAAGGCGATTACGCGCGAATACGTGAGGAAATTTTTCCCCGAGGCGCCTCTCCTAACTTCCTCATTGTCCTCTAATGAGAGAGGAAGCGGAGAGCGTGCGACTTCGAAACTTAATTTAGCGTGGAGGTCTCTTCCTCCCGCCATTGTCAAGCGTGCAGTTCGATTGTCATCGCCTTGTAATTGTCCCATCTTTTCGCCGAAGCGTGCAAATTGCGCACGTACGCCGCATCTGGATGCTCGCCTTTTGTTCGCCGGATGTTTATTTTTTGTTTCCGATCGCAGTTGATTCGCGAGTGCATATCCTAACGATGCATCGCGTATGCGCGTCCTGTTGCATTCACGTGTCCGCTGTGGCCGAAACACGCCTCCTTGCCTTTCATTCGCGCTTTTTTATCCTCCAGTGGCTGAATGCAGGGATGCACGAACGTGAAAAGGTGTCTCGTACGTGCTCTCGTTGTTGCTTTACGACGTGGAAGTCCGCTTTCGTCTCCAATGAGTTTTTCGTGTGCGATAATGATGGCTTCTCGCTGTGCCTAATAATTACTTACGATTGCGTCGCCGTTGAATCGCTTTTGTTCTTTTGTGCTCATGAGTAAATTAGGGGCCGTTGCAGTTATTTCTCTCGCGATACAAAGCTTGATGGTATGGATATGAGTGTTGGTCCTGGCGCTTGCGTTGCTGACGAATTTCAGCCACGAAGAGTCCGTTCTCTTGAAAGATAGGGGTCGCTTATCCCCAGGGCATCAAACCGTAATATTTTTCGTTCCGGTTTTCACTCCGGTTCAACGATAAATATCGGTTCATTTCCGGTTACGTTCCCTCTTCCGACGCTGAACCGGTTTGTTTTTACTCCGACCATTGAAATATTAAGTATCTGAGAATCCGCTTTTCCCAGTAACATGAGATAAAATCGAATTTTAGAATCTAACCTGCGATAATAAATGAAAGGCGATCAAACAGTTTGATCAATTAATCTAAACGTAAAGAATTAACTTTAGCTTAATACCAATATTACGTGCATTTAGTAAAACTTCCTCCATTCTCTCGTTATTAAATGGTATTAATCGGAACAGAAAATAGGAACGGGATAAAACACATTTTTCGGTTTCATTTCGGGTCCAAGAATTTCAATTTGTTTCGGTTCTGATTCTGTTCTCACCCAAGAAAAATAGCTTTCCTTACAGGTTTTCGGTTCGATTCCGTTCTGATGGCCTGCTTTTACCTCATATCTCTGTATCATCAATTTGTCTGAATACGCCCCTCGTCCTCTCTCTTAAGAATCGCTTTCCCCGAAATGTCTATTATCAAACTGACAGCCACCGATTCGAAGGCTTATTAAATGTGATTCATATTTTTCTAAACGGAAGCAATTTTGGTACGCTCGAAAATTAATGAATAAAAATAAAAGGAAGGGATTTAGTTGAAATCCGCTATGAAACTTAGGAATATAAATAGAAAAGAAATATTATACTACGTAAAAACTCTCTTAACTTAACGGATATCACGGTTATATCCCTCCACAAACATTTTTTTGCGAGTGGTCTCTTCGGCGAATTGACTTCACTTCCTATTCCTCAAATCATCGTTGGGACCGATTAAATTTGTTATGATTTCAGCGGAATCGCGATGGTTTCGAAAACGAAAAAAAGTTTTTAGATTCCAAAGAATCCATTTCTTTGATTGAATTGCCCTTTTTTATATATCTTTGGTTTTAATTAATAACGAAATCGGTAGTGGAAGGCGTTACCTGGTGGAAGATCATCATCAAAGAGAAAAAATTCGTATTTTTCCACAGGATATTTATTCTTCGACCGGTTTCACAAGTGTTAGCATCTTCGGGTACAGAAAAACATTAGTCCAAGGGCCACCCTTTCCACCTTTGAAATTTACTACACTAAATTCTTGAACTTAGGTTTTTCTGTACCTGAAAATGCAAGGACGCTTACGAAACCGGCTGTAGATTTAATATCCTGCGGATGAGTACGAAGTTTCTCTCTTTGATATTAATTAGTAGATCAAGTTAGGAAATCTGCGCTTGCGATTGAGGCGTATCATTCTTATCGCCATGCACACACTCTTTCAGAGCCTGCTTATTATTCATCTCTCCATTTGTTGGCATCCGCCCTCTTTCTCCCTCGTTAGCCCTTGGGCCGCCCATTGTCCGCTGAGGAGGCTCAAGGAGTATGGGAGTATGCTAATCACACGCAGTGTCCACAGGGCGTAGTCTTTGTGGCCCCGACTGCGTAGGGCGCCCAAGTGGCGAAAGAGGGAGAAAAATGAAGGGCAGGGAGCGGCGCTTGGGAAATGTGATGGCTCTCCCTCAAGGGGTTTTATTTTTCGGCGCTGAAGAAAACCGAGGGCATTTGGGAGAAAGGAGACTTTTTTTAGGGATTTAATTTTTTTTACGTCCGGTGTATCATTCAATGAGGGGATGCGTTGGCTTGGGTATCTTAGTCCCCATTCTAGGGTATTTCAATATAGGTCATAAGGTGTCACAAAGCCCAAAGATTTCTTATGCTCCAATGTACCACTATTCCTGCACCGTACGTGGTGATTGCTTCTTGGCTTTCAATGTTTTTGCAGTACTTTTACGCATCAAAATTGTTGATTTTATTTTTTTTTTTTAAGACTTTCACTTTCGTGATTCCATTTCTGAAGTCTTGCCAGATTTTCCACTGCTATTGTGTTTGTTTCCAAGCCTCTAAAATGAAATTGGAAATTGTTTATCAAGGAAGATCATACTGATATTGATTTCTGATTATTTAGAATTCTTTCCTGAAATGAAGAATAAAGTCATGAAATAACTATTACCTACGTAATCTGGATAGTTGAAGTTCGGGTAAACCTTAGACAGATCGATAGCTTATGAACACTCCATTCATTATAATATATATGCCAGTGAATGTTCAGTATAAACTATACTGTATAGTTACTTAGTGGGTATAAAATAGTACGATGCACGTACTTTTTACAGCGTACAGAAAATTCCTTTTACTAATATTTCCAATGGTACAGTGAAACTTGTCTATAGCGGAAATTAGTTCATTACGGAAAATTTCTCGGTCCCGACTTGCGCGATAGGAATCCCTATCCAGTACTTCGAACCTGTATATTACGGAAACCTGTCATTAACGGAATTTTTTCTGAGACCATGCGATTCCACTACAGACAACTTTCACTGTATGTAATTCTATATAGATATGACTGAGGAAGTTTCGTCCTCCGAACGTTCTAGTTTTTTATCGGCAATGTTACAGAACTTAGTTGTGTTCTTTAGCCAGCATTTGGAGATTGCCCATGTTTCGTGTTCCGATTGGTGCTCATCGAGGTGCAGGAATAGAGTTACCATCCCACCTTCGCATGTGAAATGCTGGCGAACGTCTAAACTATCTCTTAATCCTCCCCAGCTACACTCGGCCTCCCGCCCGCCGTCATTCTCTTCCTCAGCCTTAATTAGAAATTACGGACGGGGAAGTCCTTTCTATTCCACCGGAGAGAGAACAGCGTCCTCTCTTGTTTTCTCTCATAATTCATCCGCGAGAGTAAAAACTGCGTGGTGCCGGGATTATGCCTTAATTAGGACTCCATTCCTTTCCCGTTGCTAGGGTTAAGTGCACACCGTTTCCTAGGAGACCCCGCGCCGGAACAGGTGTAGTTTTTCGCGGATTTGTTTCTAGCGAAGGTCCTCTACGGGAAGATGAAGCTTCGTTCCTCTTTCTGGCGAAAGTAGCGGATGTCGTAATCAGTGCGGATTGTTAACGTCGACGCTGTAATTTGTTTTCCCTCCGCTTCTCCTTATGGAACGAACGCATTGTTTTCGTGCCAGAATAAAGAAAGGAGGCTCGGGTCTTGATTATACGACGAGCAACGCTTGTCCTTGCCGTTTGGCTCTAAATTAAGTCGTACTCTATCCTACGCCATTGTGTCGAATTATCTTTTTTTCATTTCACCACTGTTTACTAGTTAGTCGACGAGATGGTTTTCGTGCTAATTTTTATCCGGACCTCTCTTAGTGAGTACAATACCTAGATTATGCAAGCGTCTATTATTACGTTCTCTTATCTTAGGTTTCTGCTCCTACGATGCCGATCAATTTGGATCCCGTGATTACACTGAAGATTCATTGTAAGAGGCAGAAAAAATCATATTAGGCTACTTGTCTGAAGAGTATCCGATGATAAATCAATCAGGCTTAGAAAGCTCAGGCTTTTTCGAGTAGAGCAAGGAGTGTCAAGTTCACACATTCCTTGATTAATTTTCAGTATTTTATAGTGTTTTTTTATTTTCTTTAGTTTCTGGTGCCCTCAAAAACATTCATTTATTGGACAGTTACAGGAGAGGGGTGAACAGTTACAATAAACGAGCAATCACGACCATTCCCTAACCTGAAAATTCCGATTAGCCAGGACTCGAACCCGGGACCTTGGGGCTGGAGCGTTAGCACTCCGCCACTGCTGGTCGGCTGGTAAAATTTGCCTTGGGTGTAACCAGGATCTCACTCTAGGAGATGTTAGCAACATAATTTTGTCTAAATTTCTTGTATTAGTTCTTATAACAATTTTCACATGCTTCCGTTCTTCTGTAAATTCGATTTTATTGTGAACTTATTAACTAATGCTTATCGATTTTTCGCGGAATCGGGTTTTAGTTTTTTCGGTGGTTTCAGATTCTATGGTTAAGTATGCAATTGTGAAATGAAAGTGAATTATCGTAGTTAAGCGTTATATAAGACTATATTTCTCTTTGTTTCGTAAATGTGCGTTGCTCAGTTACATGCGTTTATTTTGATAAATTATTGGTCAAAGTAATGAGAACGCTAACTTTTATGGTTATGTAACTAGAAAGTAAGTACGTAACTACATCTCCTGCGGTGTATTACGTTAAGGAATTTTGGAAATGTATTTGTTTATTCTCCTACGCTACAGTGTGAATGAAATTTCTTTCTCTTTAATATAATTTTTAACGCAAAGAAGGGTTAGAAGTTTACGAGGTGTAACGCTTAAATTCTTCTTTGCCAAATCCTTTGGTAATGGGTAAACACGTGCGTGTGTTATTCTTAAATATTTTCGTTTACGCGTCGCGGTGATTGGTAATCTACTCGCAGCTCCAGTGAAACGAGTGTAGTCCTTTCCCAGCAACAATAAATTCAGTGTTTACATCATTTGGATAGCTGCCATTTTCCGCGATATTTAATTATTTCCTCAAACGACAAGTTAGGGTGTCCCTTTGCTCGTCCTCCCTCATTCGCTGAATTCAATATGGAATAATCAAGGTGATTTAATTTGCCTCATCTTTCCTTCCAGAAGCTGTTTCGCCCTGTTTATTTCTCTTTATCCGTGGCTCTTTTAGCCCTTCCTGTTTGTCTGTTTTGGTCCTTTGTCCCCCTTTATCCTTGCTTGTTGATTCTTTCCTTCTCTCGCCGACTTTTCTATTCTTTTTCGTTTTCTATCCTGTTTATCTCTACGGAACCCCTTTTGCTCTTTCTCTTCTGGGCTATTATTTCAACTCTCCCAAGGGAAAGTGGACGAGGGAGACGAGGAATTGAAGGTTTGGTGATAAAAAGACGGTCCGTTTGAAATCCCTTTTATTTTTCGAGGCAAATTGCTACGCTCCACCTCGGGGGTTGCCCTTCCCCCCTCTATACGAAAATTGCGCATTCAGAATTGCGAGGCGCCTTGTCTGAATTCCTCTTGAATGTACTCTGGCATTGCTTACTCCTCAACGTTGTCAGGCGCGCGGTTGTTGAGGTTGTCGGAACATGCGGCGAGGCTTCTGAAACTGGTTTTCAATTGAGAAGAATAAATAAATGACTTTTCAATATGGTGAGATTAAATTGACCTCATTCATTTAACCCAGCTTTAGAACAAAGTTTAGATGTTATCCGAGTGGGTATTGGAGCGATTAGAATGCTGGCGTTCCAATCCCAACGACCCGTGTTCGAGTCCCGGATAGTCGGGATTTCCAGGTTAGGGAATGGTTGCATGTCTTCGACAATAATAATACAGATTAAAATGGATGTAATTGAGATTATCTTCCTGTTTACATTATGAAAGTTATTATTATCGTTATTAAGAATGTAATTGAATATAGAATAGAAGGAAAAAAGCAGAGGGGAAGGTAAATACAAAAGTTGTTAGATGACATAAAGTGTGGATTAAGTTACCAAGGATTGAAAGAAATTGCGTTGAATTGGGAATATTAAGGCATATGAACCCACCGAAACGTAGAACACTTGTGTATGTATTATTATCATCATCATTATTACTTAGATTTAAAATTTCATTTAAATCAAATATAGAGTGAGTTATTAAAATATGACGGCATTAAATACGTGACTGAATCTTCTATGAATAGAATAATTAATGTCCGTAATGGATTGATTAATATATATGGAAAAATCGCCTTACTTAGAAGAAACATACGTTATGAATTCATTGTTTAATAATTAATGTTATCTCTTTTGATACATAGAATTTTCCATTCCTTTCCATTATTCCGCCAATGGATCGATAGGGATTTTTTAGAGTTCCAGAAGGGCAAACTCACTATTGAATTCTACTGTCGTTTCACTTCCATCCTCTCTAGATTTTCAACCTCGAACATACTCACCCAATGCAATTTATCGCAAGTTGTAATATGCAAATAATTTGCATTTCCGGCCCTCCACAATATTAATATACTCACTTATCACCACGACTTAAATACCTGTAGAGTGCTCGAGACTTCGCCAAATTATGCATTTGCGTCGGAAAGGAAATATTTGAGGAATTTTCGCTCGCGATCCAAACTCAAACGAGCGTAAAATATTTACCGCTCGAAAATAATTACGGAAAAAATATCTTGAAGCCATGCGAAGCTCTCTCTCTCTTTCCCTCGCGCACTTCTTCCTCTCGCGCCCGCACTCCCATCTCGCGAGCAAATCCATAACAAGCGCCGTTTGAAATATAAAAGAGGAACGAATTGAAAGTTTGCGCATGGAAATATTTGATGAGCACTTTAGCTCCAATCCAATCCGATAATGCGACTTTCTCTCACGCTCTGCCGGATGTTACGTCACTGCCGGTTCCTCGCTCCACTTAATCCCTGCTTTCAAATCTCGCGTCCTCCCCCATCGCATCCCTCGGGGTGAAATAATTCCAATGCGTTGCCCTGTGTTAGTATTCTCCTATTCTGTTTACTAATGTTGAGCACTTCTTCTATTGGTCCGAATACGGCAATAAAATTATTTATTACGTGTTGTTTCTCTTTTCGGAAAAACTAGGATACGATATTTCGCCTGGGAAGTATATGCGTCTATTTGTGAAGTATTCAGCCGTAAGGCCGTTTGGGACCTCATCCCCTCTACCATTGGACACGAAGAGCTAAGAGAGGAAAATGAGGCTTACTAGGAAGAATGAGGAATGAGGTAGTTTACCCTTGCTTGAGAATGTTATTACGCGGAAAATGTACACTTTTCGTAGTGTTCCATAAGGAGAAACCTTAATGCCAAGATTTTGGGTAATCCCATCATTCACACCTCAGAAACTGTAAATCATCACAACCATGAACAAGATTAAGATAAAAGTGAATGAGAGTACACTTTTCTCTATCCTGTACTGAAAGACAAATGAAAAATATTTCATTCATCAATATATGGTTGCAGGACCTGGAAGATGTATGTAATAATTAAACTTTCAGTATAAACTGTCGGCTTTAGTCTATGTGATATGTCAATCTTACCCCTTAAGAACGTAATTCCAGTATTTAATAGTGCAAATACAAACCTTGTCTTGTTGCAAATGCAAACTTACTTCTTCGGTAGCTAAACGTTTATAATATTAGGAACGCGAATGGTTCTCGATTTACCACATACAGTTTGGAGAATTTACTTCTTACTTATACATATGTAATTTTAAATTGAGTGTTGGGTTAAAGTGCGCAAAAACCGCTAATTCTATCTAAAAGTACTGTCTAGAAGTTTCTTAGCTTTTGTAATATACCTAAAGAAAAAAAATGCTCTAAAATGTTTACTCTATGTTGAGTGATATTCGTCTTCCTAACCCCTAGCATCCCCCTCACGTAAACATCCTTCAGACCTCTAATGCTTTACTTACCTTATCGAAATGTTGCCTTCATCTCCACAGTCTTTGTACCATCTTTCATTACACACGCATATCCTCTCACCTTTAGTCTTAAGTCGACATTGTCCGGGATACTTCACTTTCAAGTGGATCTACTGAAGGTGGAAAACCAAGGCGTTCCGAAGTTGTTAGAGGGAGATTTCTTTGCACGGAGAGCCAAGACACGGCGCTTTGTCTTTTTTAATCACATCCTTCCTCCATCCTCTTGGTCTTCCCCTTGGCCTTCCTCCTTCTCTTCAAACACTCTTCTTGGCAGATATTTTTATTCCATTCGCTTCATGTGATCAAACCATCTGAAGGAATCCATAAGGAACGTAAAAAGTATGAGCGTAATCATATCTTATGAAAGTGTTTGTGGATCAAAAGAGAGAGGTAGACCGAGAAAAAGCTGGTCGAATATGTAGAAAAGAGATCATTCTGATTCTGAAGGGCAGATATCTCCGTGGTTTGAGGAATAAGATGGGATGTATGCAGATAGTCATTGCCTCGACAGAAGCGGAACGTCATACGGGGATAGGAAATTGTATTATAGTATTGTTTGATTGTTAAGCACGTACTGTGTATTGTTTCATAAAAGTCACCATTCCTAAGTAAACCCTAAATGGAAGGGTGTAATGGGTATGCCTGTATCCCGCTCCTAGCGTCCCTTTGAATCGTTCCCAATCCCTTGCTTACACAGTGAAGACCTCATCTCCCAAGACTCGCATTCACTTGAAAATCCACTTCACACCAGAAATAGATATGAAATATTTGACCTTAAAGGCTTTCAATCGGTGGACCAAAAATCCAATCAAATCGCCCCGAAAACTCATCATCTTCATCAATCCCCAGCGGTCCCTCCGAGTATAAGTTGTTACTTAATCGAAACCCCGTTCGCGCACCGCCTAGAATAAACAAGAACAACCTCGTTTCTTTCCACCCGTTCCATTTGCAGACCTGTCGAGTGGTTTCGACAAAAGGCGTTATAGATTATGGTTATGAGAGGCGTGTTATATTGCCCTTTGGATCCCCAACCGAGAGCATCCCTTCCCCAGTGGCCTCTCCCAATTTCGGGCTCCATTCATGCCCAACGAGCGTGTAGCGGTTATGTGTTTGTGTACATCGCCCGGTTTCTAGTCCCTAACCCAACATATCCCATACCCTTTTGATTATACGGGCGTAATATAGTAATAACTGCCTGGGCATTGTGAGTTTTTTCCGGTGGAAGGGCGGCTCTTTCTGGGTGGGGAAATATGACCTGTGAAGGGTGAGGAATTAATATGGGAGTGAGAGGCGAAGGTAAACGAAGGGGAGAGAGACGGGAAGGGTGCGAAAGGGCTGGTTTTTCGGGAGTTGACGAGAGGTTACGCGTTTATTATATTTCTTTTTTGAAAAGGTCGCGCCCCTGAAAATGTGCCCAAGTTTCTGGTGGCACGCGTGTTTCCTTTATGGAGGAGCCATAGGGATGAAGCTCTTGATTTTTTCCCTCGGAATTTTATGGGGTTTTAAAGCGGTGTTGTTGGTGTGCCAGAGTGGGTAATTGTTGTGAGTGGAATACGTGGCGCTAAGACGTGTTGGGGGTTGATTTGAATGGCGGTGACGTCACGGTCGTGTTTCGAAGTGACGCGTAGGGTTACGCACACTGTGCTCAGACGTAAATTCGTGACATTGTATGGATTTAAGTCTTTGTCGGTGGAACTAAATTGAGCTTTTCACTGAAAGACGTCGAATCGCGGAGATAATGTAATGTAATTGTAATCCAATTACAGTACACTGCAGAATTACAGTAAAAAGAAATTGCAACAATTTCTTTTTACTGTAATTCTGCAGATTCGTTTAATAGAGTATTTCCTTCTCATCCTTGGGCTTCTGAAAATTCATGAGTTGATTCGTGAGAAGTTTCGTGCCATTTCAGCCTAGTTTATATGCTTATTTTGTAGCATAAATGACAGGATTCGTTAAATTACAATATGAATAGAGTTTTTTCCAGGTCTTCGATAAATGAATAATATAAGTATTCATGATTATGTCTTTCTCAAATGGCTATGAAACTATCATTTTTACTTCGTCGTTTATTATATCTGTAAACAAATTGGAGAGTAATGCATTTTCATCATGCTCGATCAAATTAAGTCCGTTTTTCACATCCGCTATCCAGTTGCTTTATTCCAATGGATCTTATAACATTTTTCTATCAGTGATTTCATCAAATTTCACCAACCCTCGATGGTTATTAATTCGTTCTCTCACGCCATCGTGTCAAAAAAAAGGTCTATTACAGTCACCTTCTCTTATGCAACATCAGTTAACTGAAGAATGCGATACAAAGATATCGAAAGCCCAAAATAAATGTCGTGTGTTGTTGATAAGACACGAGATGATTCACGTTTTAATAATTCTTTCTTCTCTTTTTTCTCAGGTAAGTCTGCGCGGTGTTTCTTCGGCAGTCGTGGATGACCGAGCCTTCGTTGGCATTTTCAGTAAGTCGGCAAGAAGAGAGATTGGAAAGGATGACAGTGATTCCCTTCATCTCGACTCTGCGATTGTGAAGTCGGTAACCAGCCCTGTGGTCGGTATAACCCCGTTGGCAACCGCTCTTTCCGATCTCTATGTTCGCGTATCGGTGTTAAAGACGTCACTCGACCTCGAGGACCTGTCTCCGTGTCTATTCGATTCGCTAGTTCCCTGAGATACCCACACCGCAGAGTAAACTCGCGTCAATTCTTCCATTGATGTGCCTAGCGCGTAGTCATTGCAGCACCACCAAGGGCTTGAAGGTTTCGCGCTTGGTTAAGTCAGTGAAAGTGAAGGTTTCGTTAGAGGATGGCGGAATAGGTTACAGTTGCTATGACATCATTTCATTGACAACTGTTTTTAACGCCGCCTACCTTTTACGCGTGGGAATTGTTAATTATTATTTAAATTATTTTTCTTGCGTTATTTTCTTGCGTTATTACTTCGTCTGTATACGTAGTTATTTTGTACAATTTTGTACGTATTTGTACGTATATCCTTTTTTTATTTTCCGTTTTTTTGTAAAGTTTATATTAAGTATAATCGTTAGAAAAATTCGGAGAAATTACCGAGTTCTTTTTCGTTAAAAATTTTATTTTTAGCTTAACGGGCCCTACCAAGGGATTTAATTACTTCTTGAGTTGTTCATACTTAGGGTATAAAACGTAATTGGATGTGAACGTGCATGGATGCGATGAAAATTACCACAGGCCGCAGATGAAAAGTTTCGGGAAAAGGGTTTATTTTTAAATTTTAATCACGATGGCAAAAAAATTCGTGTAATTCGTTACATTTCTTCAGTAACAGGCTTTTTGTAAAACTGAACTGAACGTAACGTTGATTTTATTAAAATGTCCCTTCAAGAACCTATCTTTGATTTCCTAAAATGGTTCTTTCCATAAAATTTCAAACGTACATTCTTTTCATCCATAAGTATGATTTCCAAAACCTTTTAGGGACCGAAGAGGAACCCTAGCAGGCATCCGGATAGCCATAAGGGTAACGCGTTCAGTGATTTCAGTGAAAGCGGTCCCAGGTTCGATCCCCGATGGGGGACAGGTGCGAAATTACCATAGTTATCATAGAAGCACTTATAACCATACTACTATATCTTTGGAAGCGTGCTCCAAGGGCTCATATATCTGGAGTATTCCTCATAATGTCCCGGTTCTTTTCCTTGTTATCTGGTACCCCTGCGTAGTTATAATCTCTTATTTTTAACTCACAACTTCCTTGTAATCTGTATTACATATTTTCTGGATTCATTCCGTCCTCGCGCAGGAATCGTACCATTTCTTTTGGGATCATTTATATAAAGAAGCGTACTTAACACGTCCGTTCAGCCTTTTAGAGTCCTGTAAGAAAGGAGAGATTTTCGGTATTTTTATTGTTCAGTTCCTTCCCCCTGTGCTTTTTAATCTCCTTTCAGCACGATTCGAACGCCGCCATTCCCTGTCGAACCCCATTACGTCTCGCGAGATTAGGTGCGGAGAAAGACGGGGAAAAACATAAGACGGATAAGTGAGCGCATTACGACTGTGTGGTTGAGTGGAGTGGGAATTAAAATGGGCGCGAGATAAAGGTCTCACTCGGCTCGCGTGGAAAGATTTTCGGCGGAAAAATAATGCGATAGCGACGGCGCCTTTTTTCCCTTTTCGCTCGCTTTTATTTTTCTGGATTGCGGTCTTTCGGGAGCCTTTTATTACAAATAAGAGGTCTGAAATGATGGAGTTTGACGTCGGTCCGTTTTATTCCCTTTCTTCCAGATTCGGGGCCAAAGTGTTTCTCTTTTTTTCGGAAAGGCTTTTGTCGCGTTGTTTTCAAAGGTGTCGGATTGTTGCCTTAACGCCCTACGACGTCTTTTGTTTCTGCTTTTGTTGTTCGCCGCGAGGGGGACGTCAAAGGACGGAAGTTGGCTGTTTTGGGTCGCAAAGGTCATGGTCCATGAGATCATTCACGTAAATTTTTGCCATCCTGTTTAGAAGAATGAATTAAATGAAAATTTCATAGGTCGACACCCGACTTACCTTGCGATTTATACACTGATCGTCCGTTACTTTTGTTGCTTATTTTACTAGTATTTTCGTCGTCATATGGATCTTCGTATACCGTATTCACTGATTCATATCGGCCTTAAAAAACAAAGTTTCAATTGGATATTCTAGTTTTGCCAGGGGAACATTTTCCAGTTATTTCCTAGAGAGGGGAGGAATTCATTCACGTCATCAATTAAAAATTACTAGCTATTTGAAATTACAAATTACAAACGAAGAACAGAAGAATTGTAATTGAGAATTGTAAGTCACAGAAAATAAATTATTGTAAAAACGGAAATTTTAAGAAACAATTCGATCTTTCATCAGTGCTCGGTTATTAATAATTTTGGCATTTCTGTTGATTAAAGGTGACAAGAATTTATGTATAATTATAGCGTAGCCGAGCATTAGTTCAATCGCCATGGAATCAGTTAATACGTGCGCCATCTAATTCCTAATTTCTAATAATACCTTAGATTCCTAAACTATTTTAAAGAAGGGAACATTCGAAAGAACTCTAAAACGAGGGATTATTGCTAAGAAAACAAGTCTCAAGAAAATCTTAAAATTTTTTGAGGGTGAATTTCCATCAGTGCTCATCGATAAACATGCCTTGAGGGATCCATATTGTAATTATTCCAGTCTTATCTTTTGATTATATACGCTGAAACCGTTCCAACCGAATATTTTCCAAATCGTTTATGTCGACCTTTGAATAGAACGTTGCTGTAAATAGATAGTTATTGGGTCAAATGATTATAATGTTGTAATATTTGGCTGTGTATGAACGAGGATATAGTAATTTGTTGTATAACAGTAGCGTAAAATCCTGTTATGATGGAAAATACGGTTAAGAATTTATATTTGAAGAAATATAAAATGTTTCTCTAAAAATTTCCTCCAAGGCTAATGTATTCGTTTGTGTTAAACATTGGATCTTCTTAAGATCTACATTCTTTTACTTTCGACTAAACTTTAACAGTATATCGCAGCCGACATTTTCATTATTATTATTATTTTATTCTTACGGCGAGGTTATACCAAAATGGCCTCTACTCCACCTAACCTCTGGAGACATAACATGATGATGATATTACACTAATAACTAGAAACAATTAGCTACAATGAACTTGAATTTAGAAAAATAAATCAATATATCGAAACAAACCGACAGGCATAGATACAAAATAGTCGGTTAAAATAGTAGATTCAAAGTAATATCCGGTCTTGTTTATAAATAAATAAAACAAATGCATACTAACTAGATATAGATTCATATAAGCACGCAAAATTTGGGTTGTGGGGAAGAATTCCTCAGCTTAAGGCCTATGGAGAAAAACTCGCCATGTGAGGAAACGCCCACACAAGAAGGGAGGCGAAAAGAAACCGCGAAGACACAGCGGTGACAAATAGACTATAACTTTTGGGACGCAGATGATACCCAACATATTTGAGTCGATAAGCGTGATGATGCGCATACACGTACAAATCCCAAAACACGCATAACTACTCCGAAAATAAAATCAGTTCACTTTTCTGACACAGGTGTCACTGCGGTCGCGGGTGTCCCACACAGTACTCGTTGCAAAATATCGCGTTTTTCCGTCGCATGAGTTTGCGAAGCTCTCGAATCACAACGAGGAGTGCACATTCACGGCCGACATTAATCCGAATCATTTCAAGTTTCCGCTCCCGAAACGTCGTTCGGCTGATCTTCAATAAGGTCGAAAACTCTGCAACGTAAGGCGCAGCGCGAGCGTCGGGAAAAAACACGGAAAAAAAGAACGGCGAGAGAGCAACGCAATGCAGAAACCGTGGAAATGTATCGTAATTAAATTATCTCTCCCGAAAACAAGTCGGGCGGGGGAAAATGGCGTCGTGTTTTCTAGGAAGTTCCACTCGACTAGATCCCCCGCAAAAGGGAACCGGACCTTCACTTGTGACGTAATTGCGCGGACTAACAGCAGCCGGGAAAAGGGGCGGATTTTTCGGGAGGGGCGGACTGCGGGAAGTAATTTCAGGAGGCGATTTATCCGGGAGATATTTTCCTCCCGGCACTGCAGTCTTTAATTAACGTCTCCTTTTCGGCGTTTTCATTTTATTTCTAATTAAAAAGCGGTCCCACGCGCGCGGAAAAATAACGTGTCGGAGGCTTTTTTATTCGTAAGGGGTGGAGTGGAGGGAGATTACACAAGCGAAATTTTAACGAGAATGCAAATAAAAAGGTCGATTTGTATAGTCTTCGGAATAAACGAAGCAAGCGGCTTCGCATTAGAGGGGACAAACCTTCATTACGATTCGCGTTTGTTTCCTTTTTTCCGAAATTGCGGGGCAATAAAATGAGTCGGAAAAGCGGTTTTATTTTGGGCAAGGTTGAAGCTGGCAATCGCCATCTTGCGTTTTGCTCATCGCCGTGGGAAATTAATGGAAGAAAAAATGCGCGAGAGATGAGAGAGAGCCGTGAGTGGTAATCGAAATGCTCTCGTAACATCCAAACAATCTATTACGCGTTTATTTTTGCGGACTTCGATTTATTTGGGCTCGAATAGGTATTTCTCCAGTGAAGCGTTGGCTGTTCTAGCTGACCTGTGTGCATCGGAATTATGATATGAATGATGTCGCTTACTTTCGTTTTTATTTACTTATTACTTATTTCCTTCAGGAGCAAAATTGATTCGTAGAAAGTCCAGCTAATGCTTGGAGGATTTTCAAGAATTGCCCGGGTAAATCGTAACTGGTTACGTAGATATTCATGCTGAGGTAATGTTTAGAAAATATTGTAACCTATTATCAATTGAAATAGCTGTCACTGTGTGGAACTCCATAACTATGAGGAGGAGTGAATAACTAAATGTCTCTCACAAGGAGAGACCACGATAGTTGCCCTGCCGATTGGAACGAAATATTTTTTCATAGTAGAAAAGATGGTATTAAACAAAATTAAAATGGGATTCGTCTGAATGGGGCTTACTTTTTTAGTAAAAAATTTATTTTCTTTTCGATTTTTTCAGCTGGTCAAGCCTACAGCAGAATGGGTTAGGATGTAAGCCTCCCACGCAGAAGACTGTTTCGAGTCCGACTCATGGCGTTTATATTTCACTCTTACTTATTTCCACTGCATTCAGATTTTTTTCGGGTGTATGAAATCACTCACTGACGGACTAAAAAACAATCTTTTGAAGAAAACAAACTGCAACTTTGTACTTGTCTCCGCCTACCCAAGCACAATATTGCAGTTTCGATCGAACACATTGATCAAAATATTTCGTTTGTATGGGCGAAGCTAATCTCGAGGTCTCTCCATGTCATTTGCAAAAGAAGTTTACTTTTCGACCGGTTTCAGCTATGGTATAATAATTATCAAGTGATGAAGGCCTGGTGATTAGTACGCCGTTCTTGAAACGGGTCGCAGAATAAATTTCTTGTGAAACTGAGACTCGGTTATTCATTCCTTCTCATTGAAAATAATAACCTTTGCTTGTTAATGGGGAATGAAGTTTTAAATTTGAACTTAGTTTGAGCTTTCATTTAGGGCAGGAGCTCCCACAACCTTTATGGTGTCCGTATGTCTGGTTTAGATGGAGAAGGACTTTTAGCCTCAATCTCGCCCAAATAACGACAATTTATTATTATTATCATTCCTCCGGGCGTTGGAGTTTATTTTTCTGACATATCCAATGATGAAACGCGCAGTAGTAATAAAATGTAGAAATATCGGGGGATAATCAGAAAGGTATACCCTCCTTATTTTTCCAGGCGAAAATATTTACTTTTCATGATCGATACAAATTAAACTTCGATGCTGTTTTTGCATTTTATCGCTTTACTTTCATCCTAATGAGGAGATAACCCAGCAAAGAACTCACAGCAGCAGTAAGAAAGGACAGTGAACATTTTGATTCCGTAATTTCTGAATTTTCTGTGGTCCCAATCTCCCAAGAATCATTACCTAAATGTTTTCGCTGCCAAAGTCTATTTTCTATTCACCGAAAATATTGCCACTGCTTTCTTCGGCTGAAGTGTCGCTCTACCCTCGCTGACATGATTTACATGCCGAAGGAAGTAAAACTAAGAGCGTGACTGTCCCCAACTAATCCGTATCTCCGATTAACAGCTGAGCTGAGCACGGTTTATTATTCGATCTCTTTTCCCCAATACATTTTCTCTTCCAAGAATTATCTCGATAGATTATTCCACGCGCTTTTCTTTAGCCAAGGCTGTATTTAACTCGCCGCTAAACTCGGAAAAAGCGTCAAAACGATTTCGATAAGCCTTTCTTTCCGTATTTGCTCTCAACGGGTCGTTTCCTACTTTTTTTATTTTAACGAGGCAATCGTTGTGGGGGAGGTTGCGGTGGTGTGGGCGATGGCCGTGGTCACGTGACGCTTGGTTTTCCGAAGGTGGGGCCGATATTTATTATCGCCGTCACGAAAGAGGGTTTTAAAAACCTTTAGGCTTTTTCTTTCCGATTTTTATGGTTGGAAAGAGTTCGGTTATTGGTGGCGGGTGGGCTTTTATCTTTTCGAGATTGAAGTATTGCCCTCGAGGTAGGTCTGCTCGGAAGTAAGGCAATGCTGATTTTTATGAGCTCGGGTAAACATGGCAAGTAAAGATGAACTTTACTGTCCCATCCATAGCACGCGTGTACTATATGGGATCCTGAGTTGTATCTGTGCATCAGGAAATTATCCCCTTTTTTCAAGAATGTTATGGGTTAATTGGTAGGGGGTTCAAAGATGATTCTTGACTTAATAATAATGGCAACAATAATAATAATTATTATTATTATTACTATCGTACTTATAACAAAAACCATTATTATTATGGTGATGATGATAGTAATATTAATAATGATGATAGTATTAATGTATCATCAACTGTTTTTATACCAAGAACATTGCTCAGCAACATAAGTGACGTACTATTGCCCTTAAAACATACATTTCACTCAAAAAACCCATAACTCTGGATACCTGCTCCATCACAAGAAATTTTTAAGCTATAAATTAATAGGTATACTAATTACATCTTATTAAATAAAAAGTATAGAGACGTGATTTGGTAAAGACCTGTTACAGGTCCAGAACTAATACCATGAAAGTAAGAAAAGGTTATAATAATCACGAATTTTAGTCTAATGATACCAATTTATAGTTGACTCATTTAATTGCGTGCAAAAACGATCTTTGCATCTTCGTTGGGAGGAAAATTAAGATTCCACTTGATTTTAATTAAGAGATACATTTCCTTGGAAGATATATTTTATGATGAGGAAGGAATGAAAACAACTTCTAGACGTTACCGTTATATTTTAAATATTCCACGACATAGGTTTCAACACATGTCGTCATCATCATAAGGAAACAAGAAAAATCGTGCGAAAACGTGTAAAAGTTGTTTTTAATCTTCTCTCGTCATGAAGAGCTACCACAAAGATGATTCCGAAACAGTGGATTTTGTGATGTGTTTGATGTCCAAATACGAAATCGGCCGATCAAACACAGCGACAAATATCCGTGGAAGAGTTGAGTAGAAAGTGCCGTCGGAAATTAACAAGTAGATTCCTAAAACTATTTTCTCAGATTCGTGATGGTAATAGGTTGGGTTGGGTTCCTACTTTGTTGAGTTGGGTACTTAATAACTATTTTGTTACTTCCTCTTTCTCACATAAAAGTAGCTAAAGAGGGATACACTTGTATTCTCTTTCATCGACAGACTAATTACTAAAACGTATCAGTACCTAGGAAAACCTGGTTTTCTTGGATGTTTCCATAGGGGGGGGATTTAGAGCCATAAAGTAAACGCTGTATTGCCTAGAATCCAAGAGTAGGAGTACTTCCACTGGAAAACTGATGAAAATATAAACTTATTTATTTTAACCTGCATACCTTGCGAATCTCCAGAGATGTTTATTTGGCATAATTGTGAGAGGCCAACTTCCCGCATGCTTTCGTTAATTGTTGGCTCTGTTCTCATCAGGGGGCGTTTCAACCCCCATAAACACCCCCTTGGCTACGATTCTGGCTGAGTCAACCCTCAAAGTTTCACATTTACAAGATAAAAATAGTAATTATAATAGTGTAATTTAAACCTAAATCAAATTAAGAATCAAACGAAGATATAGGAACTAATAGGCGAAATATGTTATTTTACTTTCACTTTTAAATTTAAAAAAATACTCACTTTCTCCTCAGCTGTTAACCAACACTTGACCAGCTGAAAATGTTTTGATCACATTTCGCACATTCTATTTCTGAGGCAACGAACCAAAAATTTTTAGGTTAAGTAGGTAAACTTCTGTTTTATTTATCACTGTTGCCATGGAGTATCATCATTGATGTCTTTCCTTTGGCTCTCTCCCCTTTGCCTCCAATCATCTCTCTGGGCCCATTATATCCATCTCCCTTTCTTTACCCCTTCGCATTTTAATCACTTATGCCCCCCGACCTCTTTCCGGTCGTCCCGCCCTACACTCCAAGCGCAAATGAATTTTCCATCAATGAATTTCCAACGGGGAAGAGTGAGGCCCCCCATTCTATCCCCTTAGCCTTCCTCCTCAATTTTTAGATCGCGTTCCTTTATGGAATAAAGTCGTATTTTCTCCAACGGGAAGGGAAAGGAGGTGTTTCCTTTAAAAAAAGTTGAAAGTGATGTTTTTCTTCGCCCTTTTTCCAAACTGCTTTATTTTTACCCTTTTCTCGATCGCTTACTTTCGGTTCGTATGTTGGTAATTGATCTCAGTTTTGCTTTTTACTCTTGTGGGGTGAGAGTAAGTGGTGGTTGTTGAAACTGGGGGTGTTTCGATTCAGCGTGTTGTCAGAGTTCTTATTTTTAGGATAGTTAGTATAATTATTACAGTTAAGTCTCGATTATCGGAGTCCCTATTTACCGAAATTTCTTATTATTGCTAGCCAAAGTGCATATTTGCGTGCTTTACCTTTTTCACTTACGTAAGTACGCACGCCGCTTACATTACATTTGCTGTAACTTCAACAAGCCAGCATAGCATAGGCAAGCAAACGTCGGCATAATAATCTGGAGATTGTTGGAGGAATAAAGTGAGAACTGCGTCTGGGAAATTGACGTATATATATTATGAAGGAAAAAAGGAATAGTTTCTTACACGAAAGAGTTTTTACATGAAAGTGAATGTATTAGTTATAAAATCATGCATAGAAATAGCTCGTTGATTTCATAATTTACGTACGCTAGACGACCCTTACGTGTTATTCGTTTTCTCGATTTACCGAGATGGCCCCGGATGTTAACTCGGATAATCGATAGATTACCATAGGGTATGACCACCTTGTATGGTAGAATAGCACTCAGGGAAAATTTATTACGTAATCTCTATTTCATTTGTTTCAATTCTGAGGGGAATCTCGTACGATTTCACCTTCGCCAAAGATCGTTTACCATGACTTATTTTGCCTTTTCATTTGCTTCGAAGTTTCTAGAGTATCTTTTTGGAATTCTTTTGATACTCGTTAAATCAGTATATTCGAGATTTCTCTTTAGGCCTCATGTACAGATGCTGTGTCAGGAAGAATTTTTAGGGTGCAAATAACCGTGCATTCTTGACAAAGGCACGTGATGCCGTCCAAGGACTTGAAATTCTAGTATTTGCATTAATTCAGAGATTTATCCCTCGGAATGAATTATTGCTTTTCTTAAGGGCAGTCAGGTATAATCCAAGGTAACGCTGATTTTCCTTTAGCAGTGCGTTACTTAGCCCAACATTCTTGCAGTTTAAGCTTGATTGAGGTACTTTCTTAGATTCTTTCTAGAAAGTTCCTTTGGTAATTGTTTGACTACAAATGGCAGGAAATCTTTGCAGGTTGAAACATCGTATTAAGACGAGGAGGTTTAATATTCGGAAGGAACTGTTGCGGTTACGTTACTTTAGACTGTTTTGCCAATCTGATCGTATGGTTAAAAACTTTAAAATCGATTATAGAGGAGCTCGTACACGTATCTTACACGTAATTTATCACAGTGAATCCAGTCAAATGCCGGATTGCGGCATAACTTATGCATGATAGTGATTGTACGTTTATTTTTGCGCCAGATTCGTATATCTTAATGTTATTCTCGTTTAAACGACAATTATTGGCATAATTCTGCCACGCGTACTCCATCTCCATCTCTCAACTTCGGAAATTCCACCTTCTTCTCGACATCACCACATCTTCCGATATTTCCTCGAACGTGGCTCCGCCACTCATCCCTCGGCGATGACGTGGACTAAAATTAGATTTCAATCACCTTTAAAAAAGGAACCCCTTCTCCGAACCTCACATTTTTAGGGGCACTCTCGAGAAATCTTCAGCGCCATCTCTTAGATGGATCTCCCCGGCAGATTCCTTCGTGGAAATGTCACCGAACGCTTTTTATTCCCGCGCTCCTCTCTCCACTTCTTGGGATCCGTAAAAAAATGGGAACGAATAACTTCACGCTTGGCTAAACCCTCCTCCTTCCTGTTATCGCAGCTTAAAAGTATTTTCTTTCCTCCCGTGAAATTCCCCGGCGAAGTTGATGGAATTATGAGTCTCGGAGTATGGCCGTTAAAGGCAGCAACTTAGTGGATGGCATAGCTCTCGAAAAATCAGCGGGGAATTAAATTCCGGATGGAATCTGCATAGAAAACGGGCTTCGATGGGGGAGATTGACAAAGATTGTCGTGGAATTCTCACTCAGCTAAATGTACGCGGAAGATTTTGTAAACGGCCTCAATTGCATGCGTGGGTGAGTGGAAAGGGCACTGAGTATATATTTTGGCGAATGGGATGGATTTTGAGGGTATTAGGGGAAAGAGACGTTGGTTGGAGATGGAGGACTCATATCTTATCTTCTCCATTATAAGATATTTCCTGTATTCCATCTCTCGTGTGAGCAGAGAGATGCTGGCTGTTTACGCGAAGATGATTATAATCCGGAGAAACTCCGTGAGTGGGGCTTTGTTTGTGAAACCGATGCCGTTCGAGGCTGCGTTCCAACGGGATTGAAATTTTCTCAAGTCCCGGAATACTGAAAAGGTTAAAGGTTTTAAAACATCCTCGTTGTTTATAGGGAACCACGTATTCCTTATAATTATGGGTTAAATGTAAGAGGAGAGAATAGCCCCTATCTCACCTACGATAAAGACGTCTCTATTCTATTTGTAATTTAACAATTTTAATCGATACCGGCCGCTGTGGCGGTATCGATTAAATATGTTAAATTTTTCTCGGGTTCGAGTCTTGGCTGATGGAATTTTTCTCGTTAGGAAATGGTCTTAGGGCTCTTCTATTGTCACCGTTCATTCCCCTCATGTTATTGGCCAATGATTGGGTGATCGTTAGTGTAACGGGAAATAATTAAATAAAGTACAATTTCTTTTATATCATACGGGTCGATTTAAAGTCGGATCCAAATCGCATTGTAGTAATTAAGCATGGGCATTTTCTTGAAACAGGAATGTGGTTTTGAATTCGCACAAGATGGCGTTGTTAAATAACCTGTTGTGTACCTAAAGAGAGATATTCTGTTTTGAATTTTTTTTCTGTTGTAGTATTCTTAGAAGTGTCTCGACCGCTGAGATCATTTTGCACTTACGGGCTCCCACCGGAAATCGAACCCGGGACCGTTTTCACCAGAGGTGAACGCGCTACCCGTTATTTTGCGCGGGAGCCATGAAATGGTTTTTGAAATTTTTTTCAGGACAATATATTTGATTACTATGGTTGAAATTGTAGATCGATGACTATCACTGGAAATCTTTCTTTCGGTCAGTTGTCTCAGAGTTGACTGATATAATTTATGATTTGTGGGCAGAGATTGTGGTGAAGAGATTGCGAATAACCAAGTGAAAAGCATATTTACCGTTGCAATCAATGTGATTCAGCCCAACTTGGTGGAATACCTAAAGGAAAGAGATAAAAATACTCGCATTTTTCCACACCTCGGTAGTTAATTCTCTTTCTTTAAACACGTTTACTTATATTAGCTGGGAATTATTTTCTTCGCCATATTTTTCTCTTTATAAACATCAACGTGTCGTAGTATTTTGCCTCTCGTAATCGAATTATTTTTATTCCGTCCTGCTTATAAGCCCTTTTGAGTAAAATCCTTACTAAGGAAACAGGATCAGATATCCGATCCGTAGTGTAAGAGCCGTCCACTTGGCGGAGGGAAGGAGAAAAGGTAGCCGAAGGGAAATCGGCATCGTTAGGCCAACATTTTTCAGCCATTGACCCTAGGTAGGTGAACTTCTACCAAGTCCTCCGCTCCGTAGGTTTATTCCGGAGACTTGGTCGCAAAGTGCGCCGGAAACGACGGAAAAAATAAGGCAAGGGAACCTCGCGGGCTTCCCACGGTCTTCCTTACAGTCACGTCCACTCTTTCCCCGGGTATTTCGAAACAGAAGCCAGCCGAAAGGGACGGTGGGTGGAAAAGAATAGGCGGATGTCTTTCAAAATCGTTTGTCATTTGTCCGGTCTCGTTTTCCCCCCATTCTCCTCCGCAGCAACGGCGTTTCCTCCCCCGTCCGCCGGCGGCGCTGCCGTCGCCCCGTGCAGGTCGCTCTTAAGGTTTCTCGGAATCCCACCGCCAGACGCTTTAGCCCTTCCATTTTGCCCTCCCCCCGTCCGTGATCGGCTGTGCCACAGGGGAAGGCATTCAATCCCGCGACGTTGGTCGGAAAAATCCAATCCCTCCTCTGGTAGTCTGCATCCCTGCAAATGGGATTATCAGTGGCGCCCTCGGCGATTCCGGCGGAGTAATGCGAAAAAGCGCGGGATAGGATGAAAAAAATGAAGGGAGATTTCCGTCGGTGGGGCCAGCGTTGTCTTGGGCGAAGTATTCGCTGCCTTTTTTCTGATGCCGTTCGGATGAAGTTGGGTGGTTTCCCTCTTTTACGGCGTGAAAACAATAACTGGCGTAGTGTCGGGTTCATTTGAGAGACCGACGGGGATTGACTATCGCTGGCCGTAAGGGTTTTTTTTTTCATTTCGTAAGTAGTGCGCCCGTACTTTCATCCAAGTTTGCGTTTTGCTATCAGTTTTTAGGGTTGGTCATTTCTGTTTGCAACAGAAAGTAAGTGAAACCCTCAGTATTCACTCGTGCAGCTGTGAAACAGATTTACTACTTCGGTATATTTTGACACTTTTAAAATCCTTGTTATTAAAATAAATTCTGTGGTTTTTCAATCTGTTTCATATTTCTGGGGCTCCCGGGTAGCCAAGTGGGCAACGCGTTCGACTTCGGTGAAGGCGGTTCCGGGTTCGATTCCCGGTGGGGGCCTACGTGCGAAATGACCTCGGCTATTGAACCACTTTTAACAACTCTAGTAATATTCATATTACTTTCTTAAATTTGTTCTCATTTGATTTGTAATTCCTCCCTTGTTAAATACATCAAGAAGATGGGCTAAGAGATTGAATAATCTCGAAAACACCTAAGGAAGATGTTATTAGCATCAGTAACTAATTTCAACTTATTTCCGAAAGGAAAGGTTCGAAGCAGAATTCCGCTGCTAATTTTTTTTTCCTCCAAAGCATTGCGGGTTGTATAAGATTAAGTCATTCTCATCCGTCGGAGTTAAAAGCCGTAAAAACAATTCGAGTTTTTTCTTATCAATGACTACTATATATTCAATGTGGAAAGGTTGACGAGCATCGTATAAGACAGTAATCGAAGTTTACGCAAAGGGAATAAAGATGCCTTATGGAAGATTGTGACCTCTCTAACTGAAGTTTTTTTCTAAACATTGAATCATTTGCTCTTGTTTTCTCTCTACTTTTTTGTGCCAGCTATATTTTTTCGTAATTTTTGTCGCAGATATATTGAAAATCAGGCATTTCCACGATAAATGGGCCGAGTTATACGTTTTAATGGCCATGCGAGCAAACAAGTGTTCCTTAATCTAGTCCCTATTTTTCGTTAAGTCTTCGTAGAAGTGTGTCGTATTAACGGAGAATCGTTTTTATACTAATTACGTCGAAATCATGCGTGTACATGCATTACATTGGTTAAGGTGTAAGTTAACGAATGGCAGAAAATATTGATTGTAATATACATGGAAACAGATTCAGGAGGTAAAATTTTTGTCCAAACAAGAATAATTAATCTGATTGTATGAGATTTTTGATGAATTACATCCATTTTATCTTCCGTTCGAATATCCGATTTTATTTTCGAGATGATAATAATTATAAAGGACTTTATTAAGGGCGACCACCAGATCGACTGGTGGGACCGAGTGCTGGACAACCTTATACTTCGTTCTTTAGTTTCAGCACGCAAATTAATTGGTCAGCTTGCTTCAAATGGAGCAACGAGTAAAGTCAATAAGATAGGATAAGTACGGACCGTTAACGTTAAAACCACTGTTCGTCTCCACGCGTCTCTTTAGTCTCGAGGACGCCTTTTACCAGCGCTATAATTTCCGCTCGGATATCTTCGTCAAATTAGGAATCGACTTAGCCAAACTCGCATACAATTCCTCCTCTCACAT
Organism: Ladona fulva; assembly: GCA_000376725.2. Taxonomy (NCBI): domain Eukaryota; kingdom Metazoa; phylum Arthropoda; class Insecta; order Odonata; family Libellulidae; genus Ladona; species Ladona fulva. The sequence continues at coordinate 3,370 of KZ308328.1, read as the reverse complement.
CATTTGCCGAAGAAAACTTCTTCCGATATTTCTCGCCGCGTTTAGCACTCCCAGCATCTTAATGTACCCGATCTCAATTTGCCGCGTTACTCTCGGGGAGCTTTCGGCATCCCCTCGTCGAAGGGGCGGGGGTGTGAGCGTGGGTCCCATTTCCTCGCTCTTCACACCCCCTCCTGCCCCCGTGTTTTTTTTTCTCGTTGCGCTGTAAAAGGAGTGGCCCTGGGATGGGGGACACCCCGCCTCTCCCGCTGCTATTGGAGCGGGAGCTCTGGGTTTCCATGGTGACCTCGTCCCGCCCCCGGCTCCGCATCTTTTGCTCCTTGTGCCCCCCCTTCCCGACGCCCCCTATCGACTCGCCTTCTTCCTTCGCACTGCCTCCCTCGTTATTCTCCGTCTATTTTCTACTCGTTCCAAGGAGGAATTGCGTCGGTTTTCCGCCCCTCGTAACGGAGGTTTTTTAAGGTCTTGAGGCTAATTTTAAGGCTCGATTTAAGAGGATGGCATCGTCGTAAATGTAGTTTTGTTCGTTTGATGAGTGAAGAGGGAAATGTTATTTAAGCAGGTATATAAATACAAGTGATATACGCTAGACAATTTTAGCGATTTATATTCTTTAGCGTGATGTGTAATATAGTAACTATATTTTTTAATCCTGCGAAGAACTACCGAAATGATGACTATTTTTCGGAAAAACCGAAGACATGTCATTGCATTCGAGGTAGTTAGTTACGATACAAACGGAAGCCAGATAAGGGTTATGAGGGATAAAGGTTTTACCAGATTAAATTCAATATGTTTGAGTTCCTATATTAGTTGTTTGCTGTAATTAAACATTATTTTCTATAACATTAATTTCATCATTTAAATTCTTGTAGGTGAGAAGTAAAGAGACTGGAATTCCCTAGGAAATAGTAATGTAATTAGGAAAATAAAAGATGCTCATATTTTCGGCCTGATATTCCTTCGCTTTCACTGGGTGTAGTATAATTGAGATAAATTTGATGCATATAAAATGATTATCTAATTAATTCTTATGATTTTTTATGATCTTTTGTACTAGTAAATGTAATTTATTCTAAACTGATGTAGGGATAAGATATTATAATTTCTGTGGCTCACGTAATATTAGGAATACAATTGCTCTATTGTTTATCTGTCATAAAGTTTATGATTATCGTCTATGATTTAATGTTGCATTTGTATAGCAACAGCTTCTGCATCACAATTTCACGTTCGTTTTATGCAAGGAATAAAACGGAACGTGCGTGAGGAATAGCAATATAGCAATTCGAAAGTAACCCAAACCCTTTTTACTATAAAAACTTCGATTTTTCATTCGCGGTTATGAAATCCTCCCCTTTGTCAGCCATTGACTCATTCAGAGCGGAAATATCGATCACTTTTCGCTCCTTCATTTCATCCTAGCTTATAACTCGTCGGCGTTTCATAATTTCATGGGAAAACGTCTTTCTCCTCACCTCTTCCAGTCGCTCATTCCCTTCGCGTTTATCTTCCCTCTTACTCCATTGTTTTCCTCTCCTCATTAATAATTTTTAACGCCGCTCTCTTCCTATCCTTCTTCCTCCTTTACCCTTAAAAAATATAAAGCATCCGCCGACTACGCCCCCGCATCGACGGTCTTAAAACTAAAGGCTGCTCGTCTCCCTCTCTCCGAATTCCCCCTTTTCACTCCGCGCCCTGGGCGAGCAAAGAACCCCGTGGCGCTCCGACGTCTTTCTCTCTCCATGCGCAATTGCTCCTCCCTGCCAAGAGAGTGCCTTCTCGGAAGCACCAAAGCCTTCTCCACCGTCTTCAGGGATGTGCGGGGTCGTTAAGAGTTCGGGCGAAGGTGGGCTCCAAGGATGGTAATTGGATGCAGCTCTGTAGGATGTATTTAAGGAGGCGAAAGGGGTTATGCACAGTGGATCGTGCCTCTGAGAGGGAATGCTGTCTCGGATCCGAGGATCTGTATCTTTAACCTATGTGGATGTGGGTCTCTGTTCATTCAGCGCATGCAACTTTGAATTGCGTAGTTTTGGATCAAAAACTGCTTCAGTCGGATCGGATAATGTGTCGCCTATGCTTGTATTCAACGTTATTTGTCTAATGAAAGTAACACATTATTTTGTAAATGTCACGATTCGATTTCTTCTGTATAAATGAGGCTCCTCTGATATATTTGATGCATAATTTCAATCAGAATCAGTATCACAATCAGCAATTTGATGCATAAGCATTATCATTACCTGCTGCGATGGTGGTAAAGTTAGGTTTGAGGTTCCATTTTTCCTGTTAGAGTTTGGCTGTTTGTTTTTGTAAGTAACAATTATTAAATTTACGTGTTTGGTCCTTTCGGTTTCCATTAGAGAAATAAATCAGATGATATGAGAAAGCTACTCTGGTTTTTCAATAAAACTCATTATTTTTTAAACTTATATTCTCGAATCTATAAGGATTAAGGATTTCGCTAATGCAGACACATCCATACTTATAACTGAATTCCGCTTTTATTCTTTAAGTCTTCTTCTTTTCTTCGTGATCTCATTTATCGTATTCATCCTGCTACTATTGTCTTCCATTGATCTTTTCTGTTCGGTCTTCCTCTCCCTTTTCGTACCACTTGCGTACACTATCATTATCATTCCGCTACTTGCCACCTTTTTACATACCAATGCTTCCATGCTTTTTTGATTCTTCGAAGCTTCAGACTGCTCCGGATATTCAGTGCATCTTCATCTCCCGCCTCATCTCCTTCATTCGTCATTTCGCAACCGTGCATCTGTCGTCCCCTCGTTCCTTAAAGGGGAAGCGAAGAAGAGACGTCGTCACACATTCGAGGAGCCCATCTCTCGCAGTGCACCTTATCTTTCAACGTCGAGGAAGCTCCTTCGTCAACGGGTCACCGAATCTTCTTCGAAAGCGCCTCATTTTTCGCTTCGCTCTCTCCCCCAGCAATGCCTCCCTCTTACCCCCTTAAAAATGTCTTTGCCACGCGTTGACCCTCTCTCCTTTTCCGGGAAACCATCCAACCGGTCCCGACGCTCATTTCCATGCTCCTTTCCCCCTTCCCCGTCTATTCTTCGAATTCGCCTCCTTTTTCACTTCCCCTCGAGTCTCCCTATCCACTTCTACTTTATCTATGAGTTAGAATGAATTTATTCCCGAGCGTAGAGTCACAAGTAACTAATAAGTGGAAGTGTCGGTGTATGGATGTGAAAATGGGAGATATTGAAGTGGGACGAGTAAAGGATAGAGGGAATGCTGGAATGCGATGTTCAGGTAAAGTTAGGAATGAGGTCCTGCAAATATAGGAGATGAAAGCGCAATTATGAAGATAATTATTGACAAGAAGAGGAATTGAATAGGACAT
>KZ308327.1:3176203-3186472 GCA_000376725.2 Ladona fulva | reverse complement strand
AAACATTTCTAAAAATCACTTTATCTTATATTTACTTTAATCAATATCATTCCACTGTCTTGAAATAGGTGAAGACTAGTAATCAAGCATTGAGGGTAATTGTGTAATTTCTAAATTCTGTATCGAAATTAAATGTAAATAATATTTCTGAAAAATTATCAGTGTTAAAATTTTGTAGAATTTTTGAGACAGAATTAGATTGAAAATCCTTTCTGAAGGTAAGAGACAGAAATTAAATTTTTCGATGTTCAATTTCACATACTACCTTTGTTCTACTTACTGGTGTTATACAAATTCTAAATCCTCGTCCAGTTTCAGCAGAATCAGAGTAAAAATGTAATGCAAAGCGTTTCCTTCCAAATGGGTCCCACTCTGTTTCAAATCTCTCTGAACCACTTTTTCCTCCGCAGAATCTTCTAGCGCCAATCTCTAATCGATCACTATAGCAAGCTGGAGGAGCAGAGTCCAAAAAGAAGTCCTCAAAATTCAAATCCACAAAGCATGGGAAAAATCCAAATGAAAATATAACATTATAAACACAGTCCAAAGATGATGGATATGGCAAAGGATAATCAGGTGAAAATATCCTGATGGAATAGTCTCCAGGTTTTACAATAAATGTACCCCCACATCCAGGAAGGTTCTTTCTCTGAGAAACATCTTTCAATACATTCTGAGAAGACTGAGCAACACTGGCTCTATTTGAAAACTGAAACAAGATTGAGTCATTCACATAAATTTTCAGCCAAAATTGATGAATTCATTCAAGTAAGAAGTTTAGAAATTTCAGTGAGTATCCTTTGATTTTCTTTGTTTTTGGCCATCAGCATCTGCGATTACGGCTTCATAACTATTTCTTCAAAATATCACTCTTAAGACTAAACAAACGTTAAAACATTTCCGAAAATGCGNCTGGTTAGAAAATGACTTTTTCTGTTTGAGAGAGTTTGAAAATGAATTTTTCTAACCGAGTCCACACCGCTTGACCGATTTGTGTCAAATTTTGCATAGGTGTCCTGAGTACTTCCTGGTCTTAGAGGACACTTCTCTAAGACCAGGGAGGTAGTACTGCGGCTTCTTAATTCGCTTATTCTCTGGGTTCGAACTAAGATCGCACTCCAAAATTTCCATGAATAATAAGCGTTCACTTAATTATTATCGTTTGCAAGTTTTATTTAATTCGCAAAATTAAATTAGAGAAAACAGTCCCAGATAGTCGAGATAAGCCCCTAAAGAAGGCCAATTGAATGCAGACTCCATATAAGGTCGTGTGATATTGCTTTTGATTCGAAAATACAAGAATTATGACGAAATATATTAATATTTCCGAAAAAATTCTGAAGAAATAAATAAAGTTTCCCTGACGGCAAGAGCAAACGTTAAATCCGAGCTCATGCAAATTCCCATAAGAATTCACGAGGAATGGATACCCATTGAAAGTAAGAGGAAGAGTTAATGATCAACTGAAGAAGAGAAAGAGATCTGAAGTGAAAGAGATTTTACGTGATTTTAGCATTCGCAGTTAAGAACAATTTGTAGCGACGAATCACAGGAACAAACATAAGGTTATTTAAGAATGTTTATTAGCCAGTGTGCTGGTAGCTTCCTTCCACATTATTAAAAGACAGCGCCATGAAGCTAATATTTTTTATATGTTGGTTTCCGGTTCAATCCCATATGAGTAAAAGCGTTCCCATAAGAAAAGGATGTGAATTTCATTTTCATCTTTTGCAGATTCTATTTCTATTGCAAAAATAAATTTAAAAGGATCATCGTACGAACTAGAGGCAAGTTTAATAAGAAAGAAATTATTCATAAGAAAGAAATGCTTAACGTAGATTATAGATTTCGAGTACAAATTACGAGAACTGAAACTGAATTGAAAACGTTAGCTTTCGATAACCTGTCCCATTGGACTAAGCTAAGTAAGAGTACTATACTCGTATTTAATCTTACTTCTCTTATCCCCATTGAGAATAAACGTGTAGTTCAGATGGTTTTATAATGTAACTAACGCTGGTCATTTCCCACTCAGACTAAACATCCTCTTAGCCGCTTACCCTGAAAAGATACATTTTAACAAGTCAAATTAAATTATTGAAAATCGCGAAAATGAGAATAGAAAGATTTCGTGAATCTCTTTTTTCTAGATAATGATTATGCCCATAGCTTAGATTTTTTAAGATCTTCATTATTTTCTACCTTCCCCAAATAAAGAAGCTTGTTACTTTTTGACAGTACAAAACTACACATCCTTTCCCGAAATGTCAATCATTAAAAACACACTCTTTTCAATAATCTACTTCTGTGGGGAATTTGACCTGAAATTTATCATGCGAAATCATTTTCCTATACGTAATTTGTGGATACTTCAACTAAAAATCCCACCAATTACGGAATTCTTATTTATGGAATAAAATTTGCTTAACATTCCAAATTATACATTCCTTCGATCTATCCTTGTAAAGTTTACGATGCGTTTCTTCAAGGAATCTATCTCTGAAATTTGTATCTCGGTTACACATTGTCTGAACCAAAAGGTATAGTTTAAATAGTATCCCTTCCAATTGAGACCAATTTCAACTATTTTTCAGGTTGGAATCATGGTTATGAAATCCCAGACCAGTACTATCAACCTTCTAATCCTGTTTGGACTGTTGATTGCAGCTTCTGATGCGGAAACAACGGACGAAAGTAAATATTAATAATAAGCACAAATTAATAGATATTTATGAAATATACTCTATTTTCATACATACTTTTGACAATATATGAAATATTTTGCTGCTGCCTTTCTAAAAGAATAATTTTGAAAGGTTTTATTGCGTTGAGTAGTCGCAGTTCGTTATCACCATAAATTTTAGATGTTATTAATTACAGTTCTACGAAAGTAAAGAAATCTCTTTTTAATTCATCAAAATTATTTTAAAAGACAATATAAAGTGACATTTGTGTTACAGTATTTCTTTGGAATAGATTTATTATGCCTATCCGATTTACATATTTTAGAAACAAAACAACAAGGAACTTTCTCAGTGCCAAAGATGTGGTCTTAAACATACTTTTGCTCGAAAAGGGCATAGGCTAGTCTCAATTTAATTAAGTTTTTCCAATGAATAGAGATTTACAATATTGGTCACTACTAAGCGTCGAATAGAAGAGTAAAGAGGAGAATATGTTGATATCTCCTCATGTTAACGAGCATATTGGGCTCCCGATAGCCAAGTGGGCAACGCGTTCGACTTCAGTGAAAGCGATCCCGGGTTCGATTCCCGGTGGGGGCCTATGTGCGAAATGACCTAAGCCGTCGAAGCACTTTTAACAATACTACTACGAGCATATTCACAACATATTAACTCAAAAAGTCGTCAAAATATCTAGTTGCCCAAGTTGTGATTTACTTTCTAATGATACTGAGCTATGGTGGGAGATGAGACAGTTGTCGAATCAAAAACTAACGGACATCAATTCACTTCTTTCAGTTGAGCCATCGGAATACTACTCGTACTACATCCCGTCTTCTTCGCGAGAGGCTGATTTGGAACGTCTGTACGATTACCTTTCTGGAATACTAAGGGAAGAGGACGGCGGAGGTGGCAATGAGAACGAAGAACGACTAATTTACGCAGAAGATGCCGACGGATTGCAAGAAGAATCCCCAACTATGGATAACATGGGTAATTTAGATCAATCTATGCCGTGGATTGCTAAGAGAGCTTCTCGCTACTCCGGTCGCTATGCTTGGAAAAGACGTTCTGGGAATGGAATCGCCAACACCAGGTCAACGAGCGACTCCCGCGGGAGGTACTTGTGTAATCCTACCCGGGAAGACATATTTCAATTGCTGGTGGCCCTTCACGAGGCCAGAGAGGGAAACTCGAGAAGGATCGTAAATTTCTGCAACCGGAAAAGACCTGCTAGCGCCATCTATACTAACATCCGCTTCCTAGGAAAGCGAAGGAAGTGAGAATTTTAAAGACTGAGGGAGAATAGAATGTTGACTTCCCCGAAGTTGGTTCTGCAATCGTTAAGTGGTCTTTGTCTTTGTTAAGTGTCTTGGTCTTCTTTAGGTTCAAAATTTCAAATACACGCGTTTGGTTATAACTAATTAATTTGTACCGTATGATTGCTTTCGATAACACACAGTAAACGATCAACAGTATCTTCAGTACCTTAACGTACATCTATAAGTAATTCTTTTTCCTCTGGAAAATTCGAAAGTGCAAGTATAACGCACAAAACTTTTGTTGCGGAGGTAGTTTTTTTTCTTAACGAAAATCATCCTTTTCTTTATTTATCGCAGCTTCTAAGTAATGCAATTTACATTAATCATGTAAAATAAATGTTTCAAGGAACGTGGGATGTGTATCAAGTAAAATATTAAGGATGAATTTAACAGTAGATTTCGCTCATTTTGCTATATCGCTGCATGCTAAATGCTTGTGTGTGAATCTTATATCAAAATTAATAACATATATTAAGATTGGAATAAAGCCATAATCCTTGAATAAGGTAACCGATAAAAGAAAGGATACAAGAAATTGATTTGCATAAACCTATGTGATTTCATCTGATACATTTAAAATGCAAAAAACTTATGGAACATTTTACATTGATGTACATAAATAAATTTACAAATGTGATCCAGCGCATATTCCTGTGTAACGGCTTGTTCTTTGACAGGTACTATGATAAAACCTCATCGATCAAAGTATGAAATATTTTTTGATGCAGAGATTTCAAGCAATTATTTTAAATTCTTTATGGTAACATATTTTCTTTATAACCCAGATGTTTCATGTCTATATATTATCACCAAGGGAGAATAAACGTGAAAATATACAAAGCTCAATATCTTGAATTTCCTCGATCAAATCCGAAATTGGACGACTTAGACTACTATCAGATGATTTCTGCCAACACTGTTTCTAATTCAATAGCTCGATCCACTTTCGCTTTTCAATTTTACATCTTATGTTCCATCATAATTAATTTCCATCAAGTTATGCTGGCTTACGTTCATAGTGTTTCTTAAATGCGAAGGGGACAGGACTGATCCAGCCCCTGAATGTAATTTCATTAATTAGAGATTGGGCAGCCAGACTTCGACAACTTGTCAAAAATTCGAAGTTTAGAAATGTCAGTGAGTATCCTTTGATTTTCTTTGTTTTTGGCCATCAGCATCTGCGATTACGGCTTCATAACTATTTCTTCAAAATATCACTCTTAAGACTAAATAAACGTTAAAACATTTCCGAAAATGTGAGGCCTAGGTGCCTAAAAAAAAAGCCTAGGTGGTATCTGAGATAAAGAAATCCGCTTCGATCGAAAAATAACTTCACTATCTGAAATCACATTATGTAAGTACATTCATTTCTGGTGTTTGAATATTTTTCCCTTCTCAATCCAAGTCAAAAAAGAATCGTAACATAATGTCTTGAATTCCCTAAGAAAAAAAATAAGTTTATCGTTTTACAAGAAAAGTAAAAATGAAAATAATGTAACAAATGATGATATCCCTAAAACTCGAGAGATTATTTACTTAGTCTTCACCTTGCGCATCCAATCTTGGCGGAGCTTTTCTCTCCTTTTATCCATTGCGAATTCGCATTATTGCACATTTTAACTTCAAACTCAATAAAATTTGATTTTATGAATAAATAACTCAGTTTTTTTAGAATAACATTTATTTTACGTATACGTTAATTTGTAGTACTTAATATACATCAATCTCACCCACAAACAATACATAAAGGTTTTCTATAACTCATGGAGAGGAATATTAAGCATGTACACAGTGTCATATTCGAAAATTCCTCAAGATTCCAGCACGTACTATACAATTATATTTATACACTTAAACTTCCCTAGGATACATTTATTTCATTTGTACACCAAATCACACTCCTGCATCCTATACGAAAGTAATCCTTCATACTTCTTGTGAAGCACTGCTAACAGCATTAGGAATCCAATGGTAATTACTGATTCTGGAACTCTGGATTCTGCTCTATGGAAATGGGATAAAAAGGCCCACAGTTTGACGGTGGAGGTGGAGGAGGAGGAGGGGGAGGACTTGGTATCCAAGGACATTCCTGAAGTAAGTTTTTCTTTCTCAGACCCCAGAGCCATGCCCTCACCCAAGGCAAATCATTGATGCTACAACTCTGAACAGGCAAATTGAAAGATCGAGAAGACGCCTCTTGGGCATCTGAAAGTGATAGGTTATCCACTTTAGCTTTGTTTCCGACATTTTCCTCCTCTGTGATTAAATCTTTACCCTTCCTTTTTAGTGGATTGTAAGGAATTTCAACCTGTGTTATCGCTAACAGAAATCCGATTGCAGGCAAACCGTTAGGGCGATTATACGATGATGAAATGAAGGTCTTATCCTCTTTACGCGAGGAATTGGTTTGCCTGTAGAACCGAAACGCGGGTATGTTGACGTTCCGAGCTCTTGAATTAGCTGTCGCCGTCAGATCTTGTGTTTTGCGTGGGTCTGCTGAAGGGAAATATACGGGGGACGTTCTATTAAGGCTTTCTACGGACGGTTCTGTTCGACTGTCTCCAATATTTTGGACGCTATCGCGTGCGTTGGATATGAAAATGTCCACAGGAGAAGCATTAAAATTAGTGTTAGATTTCTTAGAGATGGAAGACTCCAGTGAAGAGTTGATAGCATTCAGTTGCAAGGCTTTTCCGTTCGAGGCACTTGAACTCCTTGACAGCCCATAATACGAAGGAATATACAACCTTAGGAATTTGCTTCTTTCATACCTATCGAATGGCACAAGCACTGACAGACCTGTTTGACATCCGCAGAAATTTCTGTCGTTTACGCTCAAGTAACCGTTTGGATTCCGTCGGTAAACTCCTATTTGAGCTTCGAGAGGAGCATATGGACAAGGTAAGAAAAAGTATTTGAAAGTTATCCTAATGTGAGTAACATAGGGGCTGATTCTGTTGATTAAATAACCGCAATCGATTTCATTTGGAAAACGATAGGGGAAACCGGGACTAGTTAGGTAAATGTGGCGACCCTGATACTGCGTACCACAGCAGAATGGTAAACGAGGAATCCAAGGCGTTGGGGGAGGAGGAGGGTATAACGGTGGTATTGGGTCTGTTGGAATATAAGGAGGGTTGGATGGAGGATACCAGGATGGTCGCTCGGTAGGATAGCTTGGTAGATAAGGGTACTGAGGTGGAACTGTGGACGGTGGACCAGGATAATAAGGAGAATCGTCTGGAGGGTATGGGTTATAGGGTTGTTGTCCAATACATGGAACCTGAAAATGATTTGAAATTGATAAACTTCAGTATCAAGCAAAGGACAGCAAATAAAGAAATGTATTTCTCTAATCTTATGTGTTATCTGAGAATAATATCCTCAAATGTTAAATTAATTTAATAGTTTAAAAATGCTTAGAAATCGAAGATCTTGCAAACTAACGATTCCTTTCCTAGCAATAAATGCTGATGAATAGTTGATATTAACCTAAATAGGATTCATATTTTTATTGTTTCTTTCCATTACATTTTCATGATCATTGATAGATTTTCAGATGATAAATAATTAAGGAACAATTAAGATAATCCATGAATACAAGGCAAGGTATCATCAAGTAGTAATTCACTTGTTAGATTAGCTTGCCACTTAGTAACTTGCCATTAGTCATTATAATTTATTAAAGAATGAGTGTAAGGAACAAAATCTAATTTAATTCAAAAACAATGTCAGAAAATAAAATTCAACGATTAACCTTTCCTAGGGTAGACCTAAGGAAAGCTATCCCTCATAAACACCCTAACTAAATGAAACTTAAAAAAAGGAGTTCTAAATATTTATTCCAAAGAATAGAGAAAAAGAAACAATACCACGAAATTAAATGTAAATAATATTTCTGAAAAATTATCAGTGTTAAAATTTTGTAGAATTTTTGAGACAGAATTAGATTGAAAATCCTTTCTGAAGGTAAGAGACAGAAATTAAATTTTTCGATGTTCAATTTCACATACTACCTTTGTTCTACTTACTGGTGTTATACAAATTCTAAATCCTCGTCCAGTTTCAGCAGAATCAGAGTAAAAATGTAATGCAAAGCGTTTCCTTCCAAATGGGTCCCACTCTGTTTCAAATCTCTCTGAACCACTTTTTCCTCCGCAGAATCTTCTAGAGCCAATCTCTAATCGATCACTATAGCAAGCTGGAGGAGCAGAGTCCAAAAAGAAGTCCTCAAAATTCAAATCCACAAAGCATGGGAAAAATCCAAATGAAAATATAACATTATAAACACAGTCCAAAGATGATGGATATGGCAAAGGATAATCAGGTGAAAATATCCTGATGGAATAGTCTCCAGGTTTTACAATAAATGTACCCCCACATCCAGGAAGGTTCTTTCTCTGAGAAACATCTTTCAATACATTCTGAGAAGACTGAGCAACACTGGCTCTATTTGAAAACTGAAACAAGATTGAGTCATTTACATAAATTTTCAGCCAAGATTGATGAATTCATTCAAGTAATTTCAGTTTAATTTTTTAAATAATCTCATCTAAAGAGTCAAAAATATAGAATTAATATTTAGAAATAAAAACAAAGCTAAACTTCACTTACTAGAGATTTTTCTGCCAGAGTTGTATTCATAGATGCAGAATATGTCCAATTATTCTGATGTAGAAAGACTAGCACAAAAACAACACATTTTGAAATTCGAGAAGTATGGAGCAGTGAAAAGTTAAATTTGCAAAACCTTTCCTTTTCCATTTTATATCTCAAATGTATTTGCTTGTAATATCAAATACAATTATTCAATTTCTTACTTTTGAAATGACACAACCATGCCTTATATTAAATCCAGTAGAAAAATCACAGGAATTCTGAGTATGTATCCTCTGCTTCCAATTACTTGAATAGATATCCCTAATTCAATGTAGATGTTGCATTTGAAACAACTGCACAGTTTTCACAATTACTTTCCTCACTAGTTTCACTGTAAAATTAACAAAAATATAACTGAGAGCCTTTTTACAAACTTAATAATATCAAAAGTTACATTCAAGCTGTTTATACATAACAACTTACAAATTTTCCATAAAAGAAGAAAACTTTATCAGAATATTTCTCTTAAATATGAAAATCTTATATGGACTAAATTGCCGCAACAGCCCTCACATGCACTAAACCAAGTCCATGGTCTACATGACTATGATGTTGAACTAAAACTGAGTCTCTAAATTCTGCTCCAACTACTTATAGCGATGCCAATATGGTTATCTATTCTAAAACACACAAACTGAGAGGAAGCAAGCAAAAGTTAACAAGGATGTTGACCTAGCCCTTTATGAAGGAGAGAGTTGTGAGAAAATGAATCCAGGAAATTGGAAATTAGATAAGATAAGAGTGAAAGGTGCCAGAAATTTCAATGACTAGGTCAGAAAAGGTAATTCAAAGTATACCCAGTAAAAAACTTAGTAACTGTTCCATAAATGCATCAAGAACCTTCTTCTCAAATAATTATTTTTTAAAATGATATTTGATTAATAGATTTAAGACTGATGTTGTAATTAGGAACCATTAAATAAAATTTTTGAGAAATATAAGCAATATGTTTGTTCTCAAGAATTATACAAAGAATTTCATGTAGTCCATAATATAATCTGCTCTTTCAAGATTTAAGTTTCCCAATTATATGAAATTGGAATTTTTCAAGGACTTGAGAGGTGAGATTTTCCATTCTTCCCATCAGAATCATCTAGCTTAAATTAATATTTTTGTCCTTTTTATAAATAAGTTACAATGTAAGGTAAAATTAACAAACAAAGGAGTTGAAACTAAAATTATTTAGTTATAACTTAAAACATCAACAGTCCAGTTAAATGTGAAATTCTATCCCTTTTAGCACAAAAGTGCTACAGTTAACAGCTGAAAACCTTCCAGCTTATGCTGACTAAAGGTTTCAACCCGACCCTAATTTTTAGGATAAATGTATCAGTCAAATGGCATAATCTCACCTAAGATATGCCAGAATGAAGTTTGAAAAGTGATATTAATAGATGACATAAATCCTATTAAGAATGACTTGGTGATTTTTTAGCAAATTTTCCAAAAAGAAAATTCAGTTAAAGCCAATGCCAGGGATGGAGAACATTTTTGCTGAATTTATAAGAGTTTAATAGCTTATTTTTAGAGAATAATTATTAAAAAGTATACCACTAAATCAAGCAATCCCTTGAATCATGCTTTTATCCAATTCTAGGAGGTAT
>KZ308327.1:3161688-3175120 GCA_000376725.2 Ladona fulva | reverse complement strand
AAAGTAATTATATTTTTACTAAATATGTATTTATTACATAATAGTAATTCTATCTATTATATATAGGTGGAATTGCCTGAGTAGGCAATATTGGATGAAGAATTTATATAATTCCACCTGTAGAATAGGTAGAAATGTTTGAGAAGTCTAACTTGATTAAACATTCTCTTTTAAATTTGGGGAACTGATTAAGTAAGTGGCCATACCACTACCATTTGTGTGCCAATGAGGGAAGTAATAATGGTTGTAAAGTAAATGAAGATACTAAATAACCTCAAGAATTAGATTAACTTTAAATCAGCAAAGAGAAAAACTGAAACTTTACTATTCCTAAATATGAAATATTATCAACCATTCACAGTGTTTCCAAATTTTATCATGTATTTCCCATGTAAAGTAGGCTTTAATTTCAGGAATACATTAATCACACAAAAACCAAATATGGTAGTTGGACATAGGGAAGGTCAGAATTTTTTATATTCTTACATGGAGATGGGAGAAAACTGGATGATGAATGACTTTTATCTGTATGTTTCACAACCTGATCATTCTTTAGCAGATAATAGCACATGATCACTAAAATGAGAAAGAAATTTCTTAATTACAAAATTAAGAATGACAAAAATAAAGCTTAGCACATTTTTATGGAAAGAAAAATAAAATATTAAAGATTGTGTCAATTGCTGAATTGAAAAAAGTCATCGTCATGAGTAGTTAGGACTTGATTTCTACAAAGAGCAAATAGAAATAAAGCAGGATCATTCCATGACTTAAGGAATATTAAAAAGAGAGATACACAAAAGAGTGCACTGGAGCCTATCTTTTTGTTTATCTTTTGCTTATTAAGATATCTCAATTTTACATAATTTACTGATAAAATATTTTTATTTGATAGAAATGTAAAAGAAAAACTCCTTAAGCCATATTTCGTAAGTGGCAGTGGTACATGTACATACGGTGTACATACAACAAATTCCCTTCTTTTCCCTCTCCTCTTCCCTCTCCTCTTCCCTCTCCTCTTCCCTCTCCTCTTCCCTCTCCTCTTCCCTCTCCTCTTCCCTCTCCTCTTCCCTCTCCTCTTCCCTCTCCTCTTCCCTCTCCTCTTCCCTCTCCTCTTCCCTCTCCTCTTCCCTCTCCTCTTCCCTCTCCTCTTCCCTCTCCTCTTCCCTCTCCTCTTCCCTCTCCTCTTCCCTCTCCTCTTCCCTCTCCTCTTCCCTCTCCTCTTCCCTCTCCTCTTCCCTCTCCTCTTCCCTCTCCTCTTCCCTCTCCTCTTCCCTCTCCTCTTCCCTCTCCTCTTCCCTCTCCTCTTCCCTCTCCTCTTCCCTCTCCTCTTCCCTCTCCTCTTCCCTCTCCTCTTCCCTCTCCTCTTCCCTCTCCTCTTCCCTCTCCTCTTCCCTCTCCTCTTCCCTCTCCTCTTCCCTCTCCTCTTCCCTCTCCTCTTCCCTCTCCTCTTCCCTCTCCTCTTCCCTCTCCTCTTCCCTCTCCTCTTCCCTCTCCTCTTCCCTCTCCTCTTCCCTCTCCTCTTCCCTCTCCTCTTCCCTCTCCTCTTCCCTCTCCTCTTCCCTCTCCTCTTCCCTCTCCTCTTCCCTCTCCTCTTCCCTCTCCTCTTCCCTCTCCTCTTCCCTCTCCTCTTCCCTCTCCTCTTCCCTCTCCTCTTCCCTCTCCTCTTCCCTCTCCTCTTCCCTCTCCTCTTCCCTCTCCTCTTCCCTCTCCTCTTCCCTCTCCTCTTCCCTCTCCTCTTCCCTCTCCTCTTCCCTCTCCTCTTCCCTCTCCTCTTCCCTCTCCTCTTCCCTCTCCTCTTCCCTCTCCTCTTCCCTCTCCTCTTCCCTCTCCTCTTCCCTCTCCTCTTCCCTCTCCTCTTCCCTCTCCTCTTCCCTCTCCTCTTCCCTCTCCTCTTCCCTCTCCTCTTCCCTCTCCTCTTCCCTCTCCTCTTCCCTCTCCTCTTCCCTCTCCTCTTCCCTCTCCTCTTCCCTCTCCTCTTCCCTCTCCTCTTCCCTCTCCTCTTCCCTCTCCTCTTCCCTCTCCTCTTCCCTCTCCTCTTCCCTCTCCTCTTCCCTCTCCTCTTCCCTCTCCTCTTCCCTCTCCTCTTCCCTCTCCTCTTCCCTCTCCTCTTCCCTCTCCTCTTCCCTCTCCTCTTCCCTCTCCTCTTCCCTCTCCTCTTCCCTCTCCTCTTCCCTCTCCTCTTCCCTCTCCTCTTCCCTCTCCTCTTCCCTCTCCTCTTCCCTCTCCTCTTCCCTCTCCTCTTCCCTCTCCTCTTCCCTCTCCTCTTCCCTCTCCTCTTCCCTCTCCTCTTCCCTCTCCTCTTCCCTCTCCTCTTCCCTCTCCTCTTCCCTCTCCTCTTCCCTCTCCTCTTCCCTCTCCTCTTCCCTCTCCTCTTCCCTCTCCTCTTCCCTCTCCTCTTCCCTCTCCTCTTCCCTCTCCTCTTCCCTCTCCTCTTCCCTCTCCTCTTCCCTCTCCTCTTCCCTCTCCTCTTCCCTCTCCTCTTCCCTCTCCTCTTCCCTCTCCTCTTCCCTCTCCTCTTCCCTCTCCTCTTCCCTCTCCTCTTCCCTCTCCTCTTCCCTCTCCTCTTCCCTCTCCTCTTCCCAATCNAAAGTAATTATATTTTTACTAAATATGTATTTATTACATAATAGTAATTCTATCTATTATATATAGGTGGAATTGCCTGAGTAGGCAATATTGGATGAAGAATTTATATAATTCCACCTGTAGAATAGGTAGAAATGTTTGAGAAGTCTAACTTGATTAAACATTCTCTTTTAAATTTGGGGAACTGATTAAGTAAGTGGCCATACCACTACCATTTGTGTGCCAATGAGGGAAGTAATAATGGTTGTAAAGTAAATGAAGATACTAAATAACCTCAAGAATTAGATTAACTTTAAATCAGCAAAGAGAAAAACTGAAACTTTACTATTCCTAAATATGAAATATTATCAACCATTCACAGTGTTTCCAAATTTTATCATGTATTTCCCATGTAAAGTAGGCTTTCATTTCAGGAATACATTAATCACACAAAAACCAAATATGGTAGTTGGACATAGGGAAGGTCAGAATTTTTTATATTCTTACATGGAGATGGGAGAAAACTGGATGATGAATGACTTTTATCTGTATGTTTCACAACCTGATCATTCTTTAGCAGATGATCACTAAAATGAGAAATAAATTTCTCAATTACAAAATTAAGAATGACAAAAATAAAGCTTATCACATTTTTATGGAAAGAAAAATAAAATATTAAAGATTGTGTCAATTGCTGAATTGAAAAAAGTCATCGTCATGAGTAGTTAGGACTTGATTTCTACAAAGAGCAAATAGAAATAAAGCAGGATCATTCCATGACTTAAGGAATATTAAAACAGAGATTTGCAAAAGAGTGCACCACTTTGGTCATTTTCCTTGGCACAATATTAAAGAAGCTAACCAGATTCTACAAAGAGCGAATAGAAATAAAGCAGGATCATTTCATGACTTAAGGAATATTAAAAAGAGAGATACACAAAAGAGTGCACTGGAGCCTATCTTTTTGACTGAGCAACACTGGCTCTATTTGAAAACTGAAACAAGATTGAGTCATTTACATAAATTTTCAGCCAAGATTGATGAATTCATTCAAGTAATTTCAGTTTAATTTTTTAAATAATCTCATCTAAAGAGTCAAAAATATAGAATTAATATTTAGAAATAAAAACAAAGCTAAACTTCACTTACTAGAGATTTTTCTGCCAGAGTTGTATTCATAGATGCAGAATATGTCCAATTATTCTGATGTAGAAAGACTAGCACAAAAACAACACATTTTGAAATTCGAGAAGTATGGAGCAGTGAAAAGTTAAATTTGCAAAACCTTTCCTTTTCCATTTTATATCTCAAATGTATTTGCTTGTAATATCAAATACAATTATTCAATTTCTTACTTTTGAAATGACACAACCATGCCTTATATTAAATCCAGTAGAAAAATCACAGGAATTCTGAGTATGTATCCTCTGCTTCCAATTACTTGAATAGATATCCCTAATTCAATGTAGATGTTGCATTTGAAACAACTGCACAGTTTTCACAATTACTTTCCTCACTAGTTTCACTGTAAAATTAACAAAAATATAACTGAGAGCCTTTTTACAAACTTAATAATATCAAAAGTTACATTCAAGCTGTTTATACATAACAACTTACAAATTTTCCATAAAAGAAGAAAACTTTATCAGAATATTTCTCTTAAATATGAAAATCTTATATGGACTAAATTGCCGCAACAGCCCTCACATGCACTAAACCAAGTCCATGGTCTACATGACTATGATGTTGAACTAAAACTGAGTCTCTAAATTCTGCTCCAACTACTTATAGCGATGCCAATATGGTTATCTATTCTAAAACACACAAACTGAGAGGAAGCAAGCAAAAGTTAACAAGGATGTTGACCTAGCCCTTTATGAAGGAGAGAGTTGTGAGAAAATGAATCCAGGAAATTGGAAATTAGATAAGATAAGAGTGAAAGGTGCCAGAAATTTCAATGACTAGGTCAGAAAAGGTAATTCAAAGTATACCCAGTAAAAAACTTAGTAACTGTTCCATAAATGCATCAAGAACCTTCTTCTCAAATAATTATTTTTTAAAATGATATTTGATTAATAGATTTAAGACTGATGTTGTAATTAGGAACCATTAAATAAAATTTTTGAGAAATATAAGCAATATGTTTGTTCTCAAGAATTATACAAAGAATTTCATGTAGTCCATAATATAATCTGCTCTTTCAAGATTTAAGTTTCCCAATTATATGAAATTGGAATTTTTCAAGGACTTGAGAGGTGAGATTTTCCATTCTTCCCATCAGAATCATCTAGCTTAAATTAATATTTTTGTCCTTTTTATAAATAAGTTACAATGTAAGGTAAAATTAACAAACAAAGGAGTTGAAACTAAAATTATTTAGTTATAACTTAAAACATCAACAGTCCAGTTAAATGTGAAATTCTATCCCTTTTAGCACAAAAGTGCTACAGTTAACAGCTGAAAACCTTCCAGCTTATGCTGACTAAAGGTTTCAACCCGACCCTAATTTTTAGGATAAATGTATCAGTCAAATGGCATAATCTCACCTAAGATATGCCAGAATGAAGTTTGAAAAGTGATATTAATAGATGACATAAATCCTATTAAGAATGACTTGGTGATTTTTTAGCAAATTTTCCAAAAAGAAAATTCAGTTAAAGCCAATGCCAGGGATGGAGAACATTTTTGCTGAATTTATAAGAGTTTAATAGCTTATTTTTAGAGAATAATTATTAAAAAGTATACCACTAAATCAAGCAATCCCTTGAATCATGCTTTTATCCAATTCTAGGAGGTATNGAGCAAATATTACAGTTCTACCAGCTTAATCATATTTTAAAAATTACAGTAAAAAGATATTGGAAAGTAGCACAAATACTAGTTTCAAATGAAATTTGAAAAGAATAATCCAAAAGTTTTCTCCAAAAAATAATAAAATTATCATTTTAGGCATGTTATCAAAGATGACAGGACAGGATCAATTTAAGGAATCAATTACAAATTAAAATAATATAACTAGGCCATATTACTTGACATGATATCACCAAATGATATTGTTTTGTAAACCCAAAATCAGAGAAGCAGCTATGTAACATACCCAAAAAATGCTACATAATAATAATAGAAGAGCCATGTCAGGAGACTTGAAACATTCAGACACAGTAGTAAACATTTTATTGCCAAATATATCATTCTAAATTTTATAAAATAGCATGCATCAGTGTCTGATTTTCAAAAACATAATTCTACCTGCTTAAAGTTACTTAACTTATACCAACCATTCCACAAATTTCTCCACAGATGTAGTCCCAACAATGCTACTGAATCCCAATCCTGTATTATATACTTTTAATTGGTGGCACCATACCTATCTGTTCTCTTCAAACAGTTTAACTTTACATTTTTCCGTTAGCTCTGTTATACTTCAGCAAAAACTACTATCAATAAGCACTGCTACCTAGCCACAGATGTTTACTACTGTACTGTAGTATACATTGGTGCACCTGGCCAGTAGATCATATTGCAACTTACTTAAAAATAAACAAAAAACTATTAAAATATTTTGAGGAAGAATAAGAAAGTCATGTGTTAGGAATGAATAGTACATAATGAAAATAAATGTAAGAAATGATGTAAACAATTAATCTATATGATAGATACTGGCTGAGGTGAAATACTATTTTTGTTAATACAATATTCTGTATTTTTGAGTCAATTCATATATTTGGTGTTTATATGGTTAAACTTCCTGATTTATAAATTGGTGCTCACTTTACAGTTGCTGTCGGCTAGGTAACAGCACCAATATGACAGGTTTACATGGCGGCGTGAAACTTGTAGGATTGCCTTTGCAGCATTCAATTGGTTTTGAGGAAACCACTTTGGTCATTTTCCTTGGCACATTATTAAAGAAGCTAACCTATTTAGTTAAAATTCAAATAAAACTGTTGCCTATTTTCTTCAAAAATTGACATTAATTTACATCAATATCAACCTAGCTAATTTTTTCCTCGATTTCATGTATTTACATCTCATTACAAAATAGGATAACTTACTTTCTATCCTTTATCTTCTAATTGTTTGCTTTATTTGCTTCGATATAACCTTTCCTTCATCATTTTCATTTCTAAATACCTTGCCTGATATCCTTCATTTTATCTTTTCATCATCTTACACCATACTACTCAAAGTTTTCCTATTTCATTTGCATTTGACTNATTTATTTAAAAACAACTATGCAAAACACAATGATTAAAATACACGACATGTTTCGACACGTAAGCGTCATCTTCAAGTGAAGAGGCAACCAGAAACAACGTATAGAAACGAGAGCAGGTCAGGGGGGTAGAGGGGAAACAATAGGGTCAGGACAGGGTGAAGGATATAATTCGCGGAAAAGATTAGGTAGACGGGTTCCTCGAATTAGTGGAGGGAGAAGGGCGTGGAAGAGAGGCAGTCAGTAAAGGGGAGGAGGAAGGAAAGACAAATTCATTTGTTAGGTTAAATTCTGGGTTATTATTTAAGTTAATAATAAGAGTAAGAGAGACAAGTTCATTTACAATAAGAGAATCCACTGAGTTCTTGATTAGAATATCTTCCAGAATACCACAAAGTTACCTGCCAATCAGTTGAGTTTATTCTTACATTATGAATCTAAATGCTGGTTTATCTTCAACTTGAGGCCAATGTGATGATAGCTCCCTCCAGCAATCCTCTTTATTGGGGTTTCCCAATAAAGAGGATTGCTGGAGTAGACTTTCCCAAGGGGTAGACAGAAGTGTCCTTGCTTTGGCTGGCCATTCACTGAATCAGTTGTCTTTTCAATAATTTAAAGAGTTCTGAATCTTTTGTGAGAGTCATACCACTACTTGCCCACTCCCTCAAATCTTCCAAAAGATTCGATGGCATTAGCTCCTCAGTTGATTCGCTGCTTCCAATGCTACTTTGCATCCCTTTCTTCACTGTCAAAGTCAATGATACAATCAACGGAAAATGCAGGGGATTCTGCAACTGTTGAGGATTCTCTCTCTTCCATCTCTACGTTTTCGGTGATTTCCGCAGTCCCTTCAAGAATGTCATCTGGCTGCTGATAACACACTGCAACTTCGTTGCATTTCTAATAAAATTTGCCTGTAAGTTAAGTTGATGTATGTCATCACAATTCTGTACTTTCTACATTCCTAGCCTCATTTAACAATCTTACTGTCCAAAGAAGGGTACCTCCATACTGTAATAATAGCAATTTCAAATTGAGTTAGATTATTAAAAAATGGTTACTATAGTAACTACTGATTGAGGATTAACCATAGATTATAACAAGGTTACTTGATTTAAGAAAGAGCCTAAAGTTAACCTCAGATGTTAGATTGAAGCACCAATTTTGCAATTACAAGTTAATTAAAAGTTTTTAATTTATAAGGATTAGCTTACCTCAGTAAATAGTAGATAGCAACTTGAATTTGGCCCTTATCAACTGCTGAAATAGATTCTCCACACAAATGTTTGCATCATCCACCCAATTTTTCATAAGAAATTCACCACGATCAGCCCTAAATATGAAAAAGTGATCATTAGTTGCTTCAAGTACCAATATAGAATTAAATGCAGATCATGCATCCTATGTTAAAATATTATCTAAATCAAAGATTTACTGTTATTAGCAAAGGATTTACTGGCATTAGTCTTAAATCATATTTGAGATCCTATTACAATATGAGCATTTGCTCAACTTAGCTTGACTAAATTACTTTATTGTTATTAAGATATCCATCATGATTGAGATATCCATCATAGACATATTAAGTTCGATCCCAGAATGTCCAATATTCCCGATACTTCCAGTAAGAAAGCATTATGCGGATTTTTGGAAAGNTCCAAATGTATCTATCCGTACCCAAGAATTCAAAACAGCACACCTATGCCGTCGGAAGAGGAAAAACACCCCAAATAACGTCAAAAGCGACCCAAGGACAAGAAACAAAACAAAATCAACAAGATAAAATGTATCGTACGTGTGGGGCTAATGTGAATGGGTAAACCTGTGATGTGTCAATGGAATAAAAATTCAACGCAATGCGTGTATGTCAAGTTTAAAAGGGATAAAAATGCACATAAAACCAGATCACAGGCAAAAACCTTTGTTTCAAAAGTAAAAGAATAAATCCCGATTCTGAGAAACCAAAAGACAAAGACAAAATTGACATAAAAACAATGTTTTTGCAAAAGTGTAAAAAACGACCAAAAATTTAAAATTTAAAAACAAGTCCAAACTCACCACTTACAGAAAACACCTAAATTTGTATTTCGACAACCATGTTGACATCATAGTGAATAATGCGGTCGGGAGACGGTGTGTGTGGTATTTATACTCTTTCAGTCTGAAGGTGAAGTGAATGATGTATTTTTTGAAGCAATATGTTTGTTCTCAAGAATTATACAAAGAATTTCATGTAGTCCATAATATAATCTGCTCTTTCAAGATTTAAGTTTCCCAATTATATGAAATTGGAATTTTTCAAGGACTTGAGAGGTGAGATTTTCCATTCTTCCCATCAGAATCATCTAGCTTAAATTAATATTTTTGTCCTTTTTATAAATAAGTTACAATGTAAGGTAAAATTAACAAACAAAGGAGTTGAAACTAAAATTATTTAGTTATAACTTAAAACATCAACAGTCCAGTTAAATGTGAAATTCTATCCCTTTTAGCACAAAAGTGCTACAGTTAACAGCTGAAAACCTTCCAGCTTATGCTGACTAAAGGTTTCAACCCGACCCTAATTTTTAGGATAAATGTATCAGTCAAATGGCATAATCTCACCTAAGATATGCCAGAATGAAGTTTGAAAAGTGATATTAATAGATGACATAAATCCTATTAAGAATGACTTGGTGATTTTTTAGCAAATTTTCCAAAAAGAAAATTCAGTTAAAGCCAATGCCAGGGATGGAGAACATTTTTGCTGAATTTATAAGAGTTTAATAGCTTATTTTTAGAGAATAATTATTAAAAAGTATACCACTAAATCAAGCAATCCCTTGAATCATGCTTTTTGAATTAGCTGTCGCCGTCAGATCTTGTGTTTTGCGTGGGTCTGCTGAAGGGAAATATACGGGGGACGTTCTATTAAGGCTTTCTACGGACGGTTCTGTTCGACTGTCTCCAATATTTTGGACGCTATCGCGTGCGTTGGATATGAAAATGTCCACAGGAGAAGCATTAAAATTAGTGTTAGATTTCTTAGAGATGGAAGACTCCAGTGAAGAGTTGATAGCATTCAGTTGCAAGGCTTTTCCGTTCGAGGCACTTGAACTCCTTGACAGCCCATAATACGAAGGAATATACAACCTTAGGAATTTGCTTCTTTCATACCTATCGAATGGCACAAGCACTGACAGACCTGTTTGACATCCGCAGAAATTTCTGTCGTTTACGCTCAAGTAACCGTTTGGATTCCGTCGGTAAACTCCTATTTGAGCTTCGAGAGGAGCATATGGACAAGGTAAGAAAAAGTATTTGAAAGTTATCCTAATGTGAGTAACATAGGGGCTGATTCTGTTGATTAAATAACCGCAATCGATTTCATTTGGAAAACGATAGGGGAAACCGGGACTAGTTAGGTAAATGTGGCGACCCTGATACTGCGTACCACAGCAGAATGGTAAACGAGGAATCCAAGGCGTTGGGGGAGGAGGAGGGTATAACGGTGGTATTGGGTCTGTTGGAATATAAGGAGGGTTGGATGGAGGATACCAGGATGGTCGCTCGGTAGGATAGCTTGGTAGATAAGGGTACTGAGGTGGAACTGTGGACGGTGGACCAGGATAATAAGGAGAATCGTCTGGAGGGTATGGGTTATAGGGTTGTTGTCCAATACATGGAACCTGAAAATGATTTGAAATTGATAAACTTCAGTATCAAGCAAAGGACAGCAAATAAAGAAATGTATTTCTCTAATCTTATGTGTTATCTGAGAATAATATCCTCAAATGTTAAATTAATTTAATAGTTTAAAAATGCTTAGAAATCGAAGATCTTGCAAACTAACGATTCCTTTCCTAGCAATAAATGCTGATGAATAGTTGATATTAACCTAAATAGGATTCATATTTTTATTGTTTCTTTCCATTACATTTTCATGATCATTGATAGATTTTCAGATGATAAATAATTAAGGAACAATTAAGATAATCCATGAATACAAGGCAAGGTATCATCAAGTAGTAATTCACTTGTTAGATTAGCTTGCCACTTAGTAACTTGCCATTAGTCATTATAATTTATTAAAGAATGAGTGTAAGGAACAAAATCTAATTTAATTCAAAAACAATGTCAGAAAATAAAATTCAACGATTAACCTTTCCTAGGGTAGACCTAAGGAAAGCTATCCCTCATAAACACCCTAACTAAATGAAACTTAAAAAAAGGAGTTCTAAATATTTATTCCAAAGAATAGAGAAAAAGAAACAATACCACGAAATTAAATGTAAATAATATTTCTGAAAAATTATCAGTGTTAAAATTTTGTAGAATTTTTGAGACAGAATTAGATTGAAAATCCTTTCTGAAGGTAAGAGACAGAAATTAAATTTTTCGATGTTCAATTTCACATACTACCTTTGTTCTACTTACTGGTGTTATACAAATTCTAAATCCTCGTCCAGTTTCAGCAGAATCAGAGTAAAAATGTAATGCAAAGCGTTTCCTTCCAAATGGGTCCCACTCTGTTTCAAATCTCTCTGAACCACTTTTTCCTCCGCAGAATCTTCTAGAGCCAATCTCTAATCGATCACTATAGCAAGCTGGAGGAGCAGAGTCCAAAAAGAAGTCCTCAAAATTCAAATCCACAAAGCATGGGAAAAATCCAAATGAAAATATAACATTATAAACACAGTCCAAAGATGATGGATATGGCAAAGGATAATCAGGTGAAAATATCCTGATGGAATAGTCTCCAGGTTTTACAATAAATGTACCCCCACATCCAGGAAGGTTCTTTCTCTGAGAAACATCTTTCAATACATTCTGAGAAGACTGAGCAACACTGGCTCTATTTGAAAACTGAAACAAGATTGAGTCATTTACATAAATTTTCAGCCAAGATTGATGAATTCATTCAAGTAATTTCAGTTTAATTTTTTAAATAATCTCATCTAAAGAGTCAAAAATATAGAATTAATATTTAGAAATAAAAACAAAGCTAAACTTCACTTACTAGAGATTTTTCTGCCAGAGTTGTATTCATAGATGCAGAATATGTCCAATTATTCTGATGTAGAAAGACTAGCACAAAAACAACACATTTTGAAATTCGAGAAGTATGGAGCAGTGAAAAGTTAAATTTGCAAAACCTTTCCTTTTCCATTTTATATCTCAAATGTATTTGCTTGTAATATCAAATACAATTATTCAATTTCTTACTTTTGAAATGACACAACCATGCCTTATATTAAATCCAGTAGAAAAATCACAGGAATTCTGAGTATGTATCCTCTGCTTCCAATTACTTGAATAGATATCCCTAATTCAATGTAGATGTTGCATTTGAAACAACTGCACAGTTTTCACAATTACTTTCCTCACTAGTTTCACTGTAAAATTAACAAAAATATAACTGAGAGCCTTTTTACAAACTTAATAATATCAAAAGTTACATTCAAGCTGTTTATACATAACAACTTACAAATTTTCCATAAAAGAAGAAAACTTTATCAGAATATTTCTCTTAAATATGAAAATCTTATATGGACTAAATTGCCGCAACAGCCCTCACATGCACTAAACCAAGTCCATGGTCTACATGACTATGATGTTGAACTAAAACTGAGTCTCTAAATTCTGCTCCAACTACTTATAGCGATGCCAATATGGTTATCTATTCTAAAACACACAAACTGAGAGGAAGCAAGCAAAAGTTAACAAGGATGTTGACCTAGCCCTTTATGAAGGAGAGAGTTGTGAGAAAATGAATCCAGGAAATTGGAAATTAGATAAGATAAGAGTGAAAGGTGCCAGAAATTTCAATGACTAGGTCAGAAAAGGTAATTCAAAGTATACCCAGTAAAAAACTTAGTAACTGTTCCATAAATGCATCAAGAACCTTCTTCTCAAATAATTATTTTTTAAAATGATATTTGATTAATAGATTTAAGACTGATGTTGTAATTAGGAACCATTAAATAAAATTTTTGAGAAATATAAGCAATATGTTTGTTCTCAAGAATTATACAAAGAATTTCATGTAGTCCATAATATAATCTGCTCTTTCAAGATTTAAGTTTCCCAATTATATGAAATTGGAATTTTTCAAGGACTTGAGAGGTGAGATTTTCCATTCTTCCCATCAGAATCATCTAGCTTAAATTAATATTTTTGTCCTTTTTATAAATAAGTTACAATGTAAGGTAAAATTAACAAACAAAGGAGTTGAAACTAAAATTATTTAGTTATAACTTAAAACATCAACAGTCCAGTTAAATGTGAAATTCTATCCCTTTTAGCACAAAAGTGCTACAGTTAACAGCTGAAAACCTTCCAGCTTATGCTGACTAAAGGTTTCAACCCGACCCTAATTTTTAGGATAAATGTATCAGTCAAATGGCATAATCTCACCTAAGATATGCCAGAATGAAGTTTGAAAAGTGATATTAATAGATGACATAAATCCTATTAAGAATGACTTGGTGATTTTTTAGCAAATTTTCCAAAAAGAAAATTCAGTTAAAGCCAATGCCAGGGATGGAGAACATTTTTGCTGAATTTATAAGAGTTTAATAGCTTATTTTTAGAGAATAATTATTAAAAAGTATACCACTAAATCAAGCAATCCCTTGAATCATGCTTTTATCCAATTCTAGGAGGTAT
>KZ308327.1:3039424-3159283 GCA_000376725.2 Ladona fulva | reverse complement strand
AAAAATATATTAAAATTTTAAGTTTTGTTTTGCTTGTCTTTGAAAGAGACCGAAGTTTGCAATAGAAGGAAGACTTCAATAACAGAAAGTGTTTTTCAAGCAGAACAAGCACGTGGTTTGGTAAACAAGGATAAATGAACACACCACAATATTTGGAGAAGGATGAAGAAAAAAAAAGAATGAGTATTTGTGAAAAATGATGAAACTAGTGTAAATAAAGTTTTTTGATAATGCTGCTGCTCTCTTTTTCCAGATGCATCATTCCTTTAAGATCGTGAATATTGGAACTTTGGAACATTTAGTTTCCGAAATATTAAAAGAAATGTTATATTTTTAATTTTCGTAGAACTTAATGTAGCCCAAGCTTGGTATAGTTTATACAATATATTTTGTTATTATATGTATATCAATGGTTCCAATTTCATTTACACAATGAATTTCTATTGACAGGATCTCCTTTTCCAGAGCTAAGCAGTAGTTACATCAGTATTAACAATTGTTCATCATTCATCACATTCTTATATAAACCTTTGCTTATGAGTCTTCTTGAGGGCATGCCGCTCATTTGCTCAGAAAAAGACCGGCTCACCAAGACACCCATCTGATAATATCAAGTGACCCACTCAATTTCTAAAATTAAGGCGAGATTGTCATTAGGCAACCATGTCATACACTCACATCACCATGAAGATCGCTGAACTTTCCTTGTAAAAAAAAAAATAATTTCTTCCATTTTTTTACAAATAAATTAAATTTTATCTCCCTACTCTCCAAACATTATTTGCCTTTTTTGTCAACATTTATTCAAATATATGTTAGTTCAGATCTACAGCATGTATTATACTGCTACATATAGGATTAGAATTCTTAGCCAAAACCACAAGTGTCACAGACTTGGCCATTTCATGTCATACGAGCCCCAATGGGAAACTCCAGGAATAGTGAGATCAGAGCCGCACCCAGCCAATCTGCCGCCCGGGCGCAAACATTATTTTCCTCCCCTTGAAATGATATAACCAAAACCATACATTTCCCGACTTACTGGTCAAAATTATTTTATAAAACTTTGAAAAACCATTGTTTTATGACTTAGTTCCCCAGCTTACATTGATCACAAACATCAGTAACAAGTAATTATGGATTCCGTATTCTGATAAAGTAAATTGTAATTAGAAGTTAATATTAATCGCAACTAAATATGAGCGTTTCTAATAAAAATTCTTTTTCGACTTAAATAACTTCGATTAAATCCTTTCTCGTCTTGAGTTATCTGTAATTCTTTCCTCTAAATGTTTGCCATTCTTTGATTTCACATCATAATTTTGCCTAGATAACTCGCGAGTATAACACAGAAAACAGCAAATTATGTACTTGCAATAATATAATGGTTTGCTACACTTCTGTTGCTGCCCTTTAGATGACGCCACCCAGGTACGATGCACCCATAGGACAGCGCGGCTCTGAGTGAGATATCCATCATAGACATATTAAGTTCGATCCCAGAATGTCCAATATTCCCGATACTTCCAGTAAGAAAGCATTATGCGGATTTTTGGAAAGATATTTTGAGTACTTCCCGGACATAACCTGTCAATCCATTCTCCTTTTTTTCCTACCCACACCTCTCAACACCCTGACCTACTAAAACAAGAAATTGAAAGAGAAAAAGTCTGCCGCAGCCAGGAATCGAACCCAGGTCCTGCACTTTCCGGGCGGGTGCTCTGTCCTCTAAATTACCACGACAGAACGATCCCTCCTTCAATTTCGTGGGCTATGATGGGCCTCGGTGTACTGCAGATGGTCCATTGAAGATGGCTCCGAACTCCTGTGCACACATGGGACATCAAAGAAGCCACCTCACCATCATAGCTACTTCCTTGAGGCCAGGAAAGGCAAAGTAGAAAAGCGATGAGATATGCATGGTTCACATGCTTTGAATTTAGAAGAAGAAATTGAAAGAGAAAAAGAATAGCCTCAAGGAAGTTGCTATGATGGTGAGGTGGCATCTTTGATGTCCCACGTGTGCGCAGGAGTTCGGAGCCATCTTCGATAGACCCTCTGCAGTACACATAGTACCACCATAGCCCACAAAATTGAAGGAGGGATCGTTCTGTCATGATAGCTTAGATGACAGAGCACCAGCCCAGAAAGTGGGAGACCCGGGTTCGATTCCCAGCTGTGGCAGACTTTTTCTCTTTCAATTTCTTCTTCTAAATTCAAAGCATGTGAACCATGTGTATCTCATCACCTTCCTGACCTACTAGATTTTACAATTTCCTTTTCCCATCCTCTCCTCCTCAACAAATTTTCCTCAGATCACCTTCCTCTTTTCTTTACACTACATTCTCCCTTCAATGCCTCCACACCTGACCCAATTACCAAAATCTACTGAGACAAATACACTGAGCATCTAGTTAACAAAATCACAAACATTCCATCAGAATCTCCCACATCTGTCACACTAATTAACAATGATTAAAACTCTTTACCCAATACATCTCAGAAGCTAAACTAAAGACCTCCAGCACATTTATTCCAAAACCAAACAATAAATCCACTTATCACAGATGCTACAAAACAGAATCCAACGTTTAGTATACACATACCACCACCCCACAGACAAATACCAACTAAAACTTATAAAAAAACAAATCAAAACAGAAAGTAAACAATACCGATCACAACTTTGGAGTTCTATACTTACAGCTATCAACTTTGAAGACAACTATGGACAATTTTATCGAAATTAACACTCTCTCTAAAATCAACAACTGAAGACTTAATCCACTCCTCACTGACAACAAATACAACTTGACTCCACCCTCAAAGCCAAAATTTTTGTCCAGCAGTTAACTGACCTTACTCTCTCCACCAGTATTCCTGCCTCTTCTACCTCTTTAGTGAATAATGCCTATGACTCTATCCTTCTTTCCCCTTCTCCTTTTCCAACCCTTTGCACCCCCAAGAAAATTGCAGACATAATCAAAACAACAAAAACTAACAAAGCTCCTGGCCCAGACCAAATTCCCAATAAGGCACTCAAAATCTGGACATCTCTCCCACAAATAATCCTCTTCAATGCCTGCCTTACCCATTCTTACTACCCCATCACCAGGAAAATCAGCCATCTGGTCATGATTACAAAACCTGAAAAATACCCTACCAATCCAAACAATTACCCTCCTATCCTCTCTTTCAAAAATATTTGAGTATATTATATTGAAATATTGACCTTTTTCTCAACAAACAATATTATCATCGATGAACAGATGTGTTTTCAAAAAGCTCACTCCACCTCCTATCAAATTTTGTTTAGTTGAAAACATTAACAAGGATTACGCACTAGGAAAAAAATCTACCCAGGTGGCTTTCCTTGATTTAACTTTAAAAGCATTTGACATGGCACCATGGCTATTACCATGTTAAGTGTGCCGTAATCGTTGCAAGGATGCCACTCACAGTCTTTCTTGGGCAC
The DNA here is from genome assembly GCA_000376725.2 of Ladona fulva. Lineage (NCBI taxonomy): Eukaryota > Metazoa > Arthropoda > Insecta > Odonata > Libellulidae > Ladona > Ladona fulva. The sequence continues at coordinate 3,155,808 of KZ308327.1, read as the reverse complement.
CAAGTGAAAGGCGGATGCCCAACAACTATCGGACTGCCTTCTAGTGGCAACCCTCAGCATCTCCTGGAGCTCCTTCTGGGCAATGGGGAGCTTGTTTGGTGCCAGACGTTGCAGTTTGCATGCAATGGGAGGGCCTGTGGTCGTCTTTATATGGTTCATGGTATAGTGTCGGACTTCCCACGGCGCTCCTGCAGGTCTGGTAATGTCCAGAAACTCTGACAGCATGGTGTGGTACCGCAGTCTCGATTACCGTCTTCACTCGTGGGGAAGAAACCTTCGCTTCGACTCAATTCACCGTCCGAGATACTGTAGCGTCAATTAGCCACTGATGGCGGAGGTCAACTAATAAATTGTAAAAAGAAGAGAAATCGACACCGATTATAGGCTTGAGACGTAACAGAAAAGAACAATGAAAAGGTAATTCAAAACAACACGTCCCCATGTTTTCCTTCAGATCCACCTTCTACAATCACCCAAAGTCCAACTTTATTCTTTATTTGCTGAGTACATCTTGCTACCATTCATATACTCTGTTTGGTTGGTAACAGAGTCCATGGCTTGAGATCAAGCAAGCGAAGATAGTTTCCACAAGTCAACCAGGCTTGAGAAACATAATCTATTATCTGAAAACATGGTTTTGGATTGCAAACTAAGTACTGTCGAAGTCCAGAAAAGCTCTAGTGTCAACAAAAAGTCACAGAAAGTTAGAATTTTGTATAATGTTCCATAGTAGCACGGAAATTCATATTCATTTTGTATAGCATATCCTACTTATTTACCGTAATGAAAAGTTTTGCATAATTCTACATTTACTGCTTGATACTCAATCAGTTGAAATACCAAAAAGCAGAAGCTAATTAGGTGAACTATGTGATAAAAGGGAAGGATTCAGGTGTGGTTCAGGAAAAATTCTTAGAAAAAAGAAACACTGTAAATATCAGTAAATTCTGTTTATTTTTATTAACATATTTGGTACATGTCAGATTTTACGTTTTCTTGGCATATACTTAAGATGAAGTCTTCTTGGGTTCTCTAACACTGCCAATGTCCTCATCAAAGTTAACTCATCCTTATTGAACTAGACTCAATGCCCTGAGCATTATGATAAAGCTGACTTTGCTATAGGAAGAGTTCAGTTATGAATGAGAGGAAAGAGAATATACAAAAGGAAATAAACAACTGTTTTCACAAAAACTGACTTCAGACACCTCTGATGTAAGTTATAAGTTGCTTTAAAAATATCACACCACTGATAATGATAATGCTTTATTCAGCCGAAGATCCAGCACAGGATATAGGTTTCATCAGTACAGAGATGTACCTTCTTGCAAATTATTCCTTTTCTTAGATGTTTAATCTCATTTACCATTTTTAATGAGCTGAATACATACATTCATTTTTTTGAAAGCACACCATCTTGCTTACTTTAATTACCTTAATAAAATGTGTTATGCAAAGATTTTTTGTTTGGCTTTCTTTTCATTACATGGTTGCTACAAGCATTAGTAAGATCCAAAAATGAATATAGTAAATAAAGCATAAAGTTATATTACCTTCTCAAACCCTATTTGATGTTTCAATTTCTATAAATGGAGCTGTTTGCATATTTCAATAAGGAAAAATATGAACATTTTGCTTCTCACGGGTATGTATGTACCTTGTCGTGGTGAGGAGGCTTGTGCGCCCAAGTGAATCAAGGAGCTATGCCGGCGGTAGTTTAAATACTGGTAGGGCCTCTCTTGCTGGATTGGTCCAAGATGAGGGGCCAGACTAAAACATACCCACGCCAATAAGTCAGGCTAGTAACTTACTTATAGGCATTAAAAATTATTACTCGTAGTACCTGTACAAAGCCTCGGATTAGGACGGATTTAACAGAAATGACCCATGCAATGAAAGGACAACGATTTGGAAGAACAAACTTAGAATAGGAACATGGAATATTAAGTCATTAAATGACAAAGAACAGGAATTAATAGAAGAGCTTCGAAGTCATCAAAACTCAATATGTGCCTTACAAGAAACAAAGAAGAAAGGGAAAGGTCAGAGGGAATATGGAGAGTATTTTCTCATCTACAGTGGGGTTAAAAAATCAGAGACAGCCAAAGCAGGAGTTGCAATAATCATTCATAAAAATTATATTTTTATGAATAATTATTGCAAATCCAGATGGCCAGAAATCAATCATAGATAATATAGTCTTTAACAGGAATATACACCCATTATCAGTATTGGATGTTAAAAATATAAACTCAGCAAATGTAGGAAGTGATCATGGCTTATTAATAGGCAAATTTAGGCTAAAAATGCTAACACATCAGAATAATATCAAAGCATCTGCAAATGAACAGAAGTACAACATTGAATCATTCTGGAATGAATCAACCAACAAACTTTACCAGAGATGGCTGGCAGAAAAAATTGAAGTTAATAATATACAGGAGGATAATAGCGTAGATCAAAGCTGGGAAAAAGGTTGAAGAAAACATAGAAGCAGCAGCTCTCAAAGTTTTAGGGACACGAAAAACAAGTGGGAAAAAGACTTGAAATACACCTTGATTTTCTAAAGAAATAAAGGATAAATGCAAAGAAAAAAGAAAGACCTATGTCACTTATAAATCTCTCAGAACACAAGTCTCTCTTAAAAATTATAAAAATATCAGAAATGAAACAAAATCGTTATTAAAAAACTGAAGAACCAACACTGGGAAACATTTTCGAGAAGATTGGAAAGCAATTTCTATGGACTGCAGAAGCAAACATGGAGGATGATTAGGAAACAAAGAAAGGAAGTCAATGACCTTATAGAAGTTAGTCACATAACAGAAGAAGTATGGGTGTTATATATAACTGCACTATTTGAAGGAAGCTCGAATTCATTCAACAAGAGCACCCTAAATATTAATGTCAACAACAATGATGCAAAAGTTAATTACTCAGAGGTAGAAGAAGCATTGAAAGCCTTAAAGAACAGAAAATCACCAGGTCAAGATGGAATACCAAACGAATTACTGAAATATGGAGGACGCCAACTAACAAACGAACTGTTGAAATTAATAAATAAGATTGTCAGCTCTCGCACTATACCAAACAAACGGAGAACAAGCATTATACCTCCCTTATTTAAAAATGGGGATAGCACACAATCAGAAACATATACTCAGAAAATTATGTTAAAGTCAAATAGAATTGCTGGCTGCCTTAATGCCACAATCTGGCAAAACAAGCACATAAGTAAAGAAACAAAGGGCAGAATATATAAGGCCGTAGTGAGACCAATTTTAACATGTAGGAGAGACAAGACCAGATACTTCAAAAACCGGAAGGCAATTTGAAACCACGGAGATGAAAATTTTGCGGAGGATTGCCAACAAAACATTCGACAGAGAAAGGAGTGAAGAGAGAAGCGATAAGATGAAAGTGCGGTGTGGAAGATATTAACCAGTGGGTCCGTCGAAGGAAGGTGGAATGGAATGAAAACACAGACAGAATGGATGAACAGAGGATAGTGAGAGTGGCAAGAGACAATGTTCCAAAAGGGGAAAAAAAAAAGTGTGGGTCGGCCAAGGAAAAGGTAGAAAGATAACCTGGATGTTAGGGAATTATACTTTATTTCTACATCAGTTGAATAACAATGTCATTAATACTTTTAGGAAAGTATTGCTAGACTATCAATTCAAGACGGCTTCCTCAAACTTTCACTTAGGAGACAAAAGAAATCATCATGCAATGCACCCTCATGGACAATTTTTAAACAATGTAAAACAAAGAATCTTATGCTTATAATTAGTCATATTTTTACATACATTTTCCAAGATTTCCGAGTCTGATAACGGTTTAATTTATTCGCCATAAGATAAAATTCGATCCACCAAACGACTTTCTTACCTCTTGAGTACTCTTTTTCGAAGCCTTCCTAAATTGCATCTAAACTAACTATATCCAATTAACGGTAAATATTGCGAAGGGGTCCACCCCTTTCCACAAGCATTTCAAGTGGGTGAAAAAAATGGCTGGTGGACCTCTTCGCAATATATACCTTCTTTTCAAATGAGTTAGTACAGCTATTATAGAATTAAGAAATGGACTTTAACTTAAATAATTTTTTTAAATCATTGTTCAGCGATCACTTTGAGAACCAACCAAGAAAATATTGACTTTTAAATACGACTGAACGTCCTTATTCAGTTCCCCCTTAACATTGAGACCCTCACCTAGTCCCAAAAACTCCTAATGGGTAATCCGCCCGTCTCAAACTGGGAAACATAAAATGGGATTTAAAGTAACTGTTAAACTCACTGATGTTCTAATTTAGGAAGACAATATCTTTGTATCCGATTGTTCACTCCTTGTGCTACGGGCACTGCAACGTCTTGTTCTCGACGTATTTCAACGTCTCGAATCGTTAATAACCGTTCGAAATGTATGGCAATAGAAAAACCACTGTCTCTGATACTGAAACTCACTTATCTCTGATCTATGGTGAAAAAATATTATTCAAATACTACTGTAAGAAACTTTATAAAAGTGTCTAAAGAAGGTTCTCAGGTACGGTGGCTCCGGTGGCTCCTCCGTAACGTCCGTAACCAAACAAAGAAATGCTTGTTATGAGAATTAGTAATCGTCGGGGGTACAGACTAACCAACTTCATGAAATGCGTCCGTCTGGATCTAAAATAGTGATATACGGCGATGTTACGGAAACTTTTGTATGTTACAGAGCAAGGCTCATCCATCAAGTTTAGCTTCTGTTAACCTTCTAATATAAGATTTTTTTAAAATATGATTCTAGTCTTATTATCATCGCGTACTTATTGTGCTGCAAAGCTTGTTCGTGTTTTAATCTAAAGGATGTTGTTAGAGCTTTAGAAATATTTACTACTCGTTCTGAGAATTTAATGTCACATACTTAAGTCTATTTCACCGGACGGTGAATTAGTTATGTTGCCTCGAACGACAGCTACTCGGTTATTTCTTATCGTGCTGGGACTAGCATCGCTGTTAATTGTCTTTCATTATTATGAAACCCGTGTGACAGAATTGGAGATTAATAACCGAAATCTAGGTAAGATTACCCGCCTCATTTCATATTTTGTTACGTTCCATACTTTTAATTTTAATTCAGTTTACTCCCCAGAAGATTTAGTGGTACGGATGCAGCTTCAAGAGTTAGAAAGCAGAAGAGCTCATGAGAAAAGACTTCAAGTAAAAGATGACCTTGTAATTATATACAATAGAGTTCCAAAGACTGCTTCGACTAGTTTTATGGGAATAGCATATGACTTATGCAAGCAAAATGGATTTCATGTTCTTCATATTAACGTTACCGGGAATATGCATGTTTTGACGCTTGCAAATCAGGTATGCTTTCGGTGTATATAAATCTTAGTTTTAGTTGCGGAAACGCCATATTATGGTTTTAAAATATCGTTTACTCCCTCAGGCCAAGTTTGTTCTTAATGTTACTCAGTGGGATTCCATGAAGCCTGCTCTCTATCATGGACATATGGCTTATGTAGAATTCAGTCGGTAAGAATAATATGGAAGACTATTCAAATGCTTTCTTTTAGGTTAGAGATTTCTTCAAAATGAAATCATGTCTTTCTTTAGTTTATGTGTCAGAGAAACTTGAATCTTGAAAACTGCATGAATACTTATCTCATTTTCCCTCCTATTGATGAATTTTGGAATGCTTGCATTACATGTTGAAGATGTCTCTTCCTAAAATGTAACTTTTTGTTAAAAAAGTAAGCAAAACCTTAGCCTGTCTTGAGATTCAAATCAATAAATCATCTCTAAATCTTCTCATTTAACTCTAATAGAAGAATGAAATCCACTTTTATTACCTAAAACAAACTTTTATGTTAGTAATTTATGAAATTTTAGTTGTGTTTTAATTACATGAAACACTGTCAGGAGTGCTCTTTTGCAATAACTCAATTTTTTTATTAATGTCACTTCAACATTTCAACCCAAACTCTTTTGTTGTGCAATTCTAGTATTTGTTAATTTTAATTCAAATTTATCTTAATAAAGTAAAACAGAACAAGTGTGAGTTATAAAATTTTAAATCATATTGTTAAGTACCCTTAGGTTCAGGGATAAGTGAGCAAAAATTTTTAAAAAAACACTGCACTTTATTCTAAGAACTTTAATAATGTCCGTCTCTCTCTACAATCACTATACTTCCACTACTGTCTCGTTGCAACAACAATAATAATTGTAAATTAGCCATAAACCATAAAGTTTGCTGCAAGTGCATGGCATGGTTTTGGCTGTATTGAGAACTACCTAACATCTTGTATCACCAATGATATCTGGTGGTTGTTGGGTTGATAAGCTTTTATATAGAATATCAAAATTAAAGTTTATCTGCAAATATCAAATACTGGGAAAATGTTTTAATTTCTTATGGGTTATACTGAATTATTCTTGCAAGTTTGATTTCCATTATGTTTTATTCACTATTATGTTTGTAGGTTTGGAGTGAGCCAAAGACCAATTTACATTAATCTGATTCGGAAGCCATTGGATAGATTGGTGTCTTATTATTACTTCCTGAGATTTGGAGATGATTTCCGCCCACATCTTGTGAGACGAAAACATGGGAATAAGATGGTATAGTAGCCTAATTAATAATTGATGTTGATGATAAAAAGGACCACAAATTCATTCATAATTTAATGAAGGAATTTATATATTTTGAGATCTCTGTTGCATATTTTGACTAGTTCCATTGTAAATTCTTTTTATAAAAGAATGCTTGAAGTTGGTTATTTCTTTAGTAAAAATATACGAATGTGGTGAATTCAGTTGATCATAGCATTCAAATTATCTATCTATTGGCACTATTATGCTTGAAATTAAAGAAAAATAATATTTTATGCTGCTTTTATTTTCAGTTATGTTCACTTTTGTTGGTCTCACAATACATTTCTGTGTATCATATAATAATAATTATAATGTCTTTATTCAAGTGAATATACTTGTGTATTGTAAAAATAAATCTTCATAACACCCAAGTTATAGCTATTAACCATAGCTCTATAACTTATTTTGTAAATGAGAATATCTTAATCAACTAAGTAAGCATTCCTTAATATCCTTCTACAATCAGTTAAAAGCCTTTATACAACCTGCTGTGGTGGGATTATGCTAAAATTTCATTGAAATTAAATTAAAACCAAGATTCTTGCTCCATTTTCCAAAATATGAAGGAAATGTGCCAATTGAGAAAGAAGAGGTAATTAGAAGTAACTATTTTATTTCTGATATTGGTAATTGGGCACAAAGCATCATATTTATTTAAAAATCAATTCATTTAAGTCATTAATTATTTTATTTCTGATATTGGTAATTGGGCACAAAGCATCATATTTATTTAAAAATCAATTCATTTAAGTCATTAACTATTTTATTTCTGATATTGGTAATTGGGCACAATGCATCATATTTATTTAAAAATCAATTCATTTGAGTCATTAATCAAACTGAGAGGAGGGCAAATGCTCTAATAGCAAATAAAAGTAGAATAAATCAACAAGACGAGTGTTTCTATTTAAGTTTCTATCTCAGCTAGTCCATTCAATTAGGTCATTGTTATCATCATTGTACAATTTTGTTTCGAATGTTATTCCTTTTGAAGGGAATAGTAGAGTGATATCATAATTCATCTTCTTTTTCTACAAAAAAAATTAATAAATGAAATTGTAATGTATGTGAGAAGGAATTCTTATTTCTCTCTTAGGATAATTTTTATCTCTTACAATAATCGAGTATTCTGAGGTTTTGGCAATATATTTATTAAGAGTTTTAATAAATTTTATTATCCATGAAATTGAAATTTTATTTATTTTTTCCTCTTTTCCTTTTGTTTGTACTAGCTGAAAGATAATTCAAAGCCTTGAAAGAAATTGTGTCAAGCGACATAGTAGATCACAAAGATAATCATTGTGATCTCATCATAGTTGGTTATCAATTATATTTTATCTTTATTTTCTTTTTTAGGTAATTAAACAAATTATCACCATTTAAGTACTTATATATCCATCTCCTTTGTGTTATACTTTAAAAAATCATTCATTAGCCTTTAATTTTTGTTATTACTATCTAAAGGTGTAGGCTCATAATTGTTTTTGCCTCAGCAACTTTTATACAGATTTATTCATGGATATCACACATTTGTGTCTGTAAATAGCTGAGAAATTCCTATTTTCCAGTCCTTTGATGAGTGTGTGGAGTTGAAACAGCCTGACTGTGATCCGGATAATATGTGGCTACAGATACCCTTCTTCTGTGGCCATGCTGCTGGATGTTGGTATGAGTTGCATTTACTTCTCTTGGGCCTTCTTTTTATGATAATGTCTTCAAGTCATTTAGGTAGTTGTATTCATTATCCTCTCAAAATAATTGAAAAGAATTTTTATGGAAAGAAAGATGATCACAGATTTTTTCAAATAAGAGTCGTAGAAATTGTAGGCATGAATGTTAAATCTGCAAGCAGCAGTATAAAAATGCTTAGTTTTTTTAAAGCGATGCATAAAAAATATAACATTTCTCTGCCTTAGTCATATATTGTCAAAATGTGTATTCAACCATGAAAATTAATTATATTTAAATGTTAAAATTAATTATATTTGCAATAAAAACTGAAGTGAGCTCTGAAGAAGTTAATTTTAAACAGTCAAAAATCTCTGGAAACTACTACTGAATAAGCATTGTTATAAAGTAACATACAGTATTCAGGCTTGAAGACTTACAGAAACAATTATTTTAACCTGGGATCAGTTTAGACTTTCTCTTTAAGTTAATTATATCTAGAGCCTTTTCTTAATAAAGTATACTTTGTAGTATGGCCCAGCAAAATGTTTTCAATTCCAGGGAGGTTGGCAATGAATGGGCCTTAGCAGAAGCAAAGCAGAATTTGCTGAGGCATTATATGCTTGTTGGCATTACAGAAGAGCTTCCAGACTTCATTTCTCTTTTGGAGAGTACCTTACCTCAGTTCTTCCGTGGAGCTTTGGCTCATTACCAAAACAGTTAAGTACATTCTGAGATACATTCAACCATTTACTAAGAAAATAATTTCTTCTGCTATTTTGGGTAGTGGTGATTTTTTAAATAAAATGTTCATTTCATCACCACTGGCAATAATTTCTGTTAAATACAAGAGTGTAATTTAGAATTCTGCTGAGAGTTATGTCTTTGTATTGTAGGCAATAGATCCCATCTTCGCAAAACAACCCAGAAGGTGGAACCATCTCTTGAAACAGTGGAAGCTATTAAACAGTCTAAGGTATGGCAAATGGAAAATGAATTTTACGAATTTGCTGTAGAACAGTTCCACTTTGCAAAGAGAAGGGCAGGAGTATCCAGTATTAATGCTGGACTCAGTGTTGTTGGCTCAAAAGATAAGACTCTGGATAAAGCACAATCACAAGCTATTCAACAACATTTTACATATGAGAAGATAAGGCCCAAATAAGACATTTGATTTTTAATGTTTATATTGAGGTGATGTTATTAGCAGCAGCTATTATGGAGTTTATAATGTGAAATAAAAATAATGAATGTTTGATTTGTAATAACAAGAGAAAAGTGAATATCCCAAATTATTTTCTACATTTCTTTTGTACCCAATTATTTTTTGTATCACTATTTTAATGAACATCAATTGGCATTGTTTTTCTAAGGAATTTTGCAAAGATGTAAGTAGGGTAAACTTGAAAGAATTTGATGACAATTATCTTCTTTAGAAGATTGCGGTAATTATTTTTGCTCTCAACCGTACTTCCATATTGATTGATGAGGCCATGCCATTTCTGGTGGAGGTCTGTGTTACCATTGATTGAATAAGTATATTGGTGAAATATTGCTGTAATTTTTTTTCTACCATTTCAATACCCAATGTTAATTCAAATGGTTGTATTGGTGTTGAAATTTTTATATATTTATGATGAAATGCAATAAATAGAGTTGATGTAATTTTGTTTAAAAAGGAATTTTTCTTGAGATGTGTGATATGACACCCATTTTACCTAGAATATCTAACTTATAATTGTTCAATATTAAAACAAATTACATACTTAAATATTCTTGAGATGGATTCATAAATCAGTTTCATGTTTTATCATTTTAAGCTATGCTCATTCTTAAACAAAAGGAATGTATGAATAACTCTTTCTGCCACTTGTGGATAGGATAGGCACATCTATGGCCAAAAATATTTAATCAATTTCCTGTCAAAAATATGACTCCGAAGGCAATTTTCATCTTCACTAATTCATCTTTTTAATAATTGGGAATTTTTTCAACCAATAATTTGAATAGTTTGGTTGCTAAATCCAACTCCTTATCATTGAATTCAGGAATAAGGAACATTAATTTACCAATACTGGCATTTATTTCTTTTTTTCTACAGACTTCTCTAAACAGCTGGAGAAGAGTATTTAAATTACAGCTAAAGAATAGAATTACAATTTTCCCTTAATTGTTTACACCAATCTTTAAGACATAAAAGCTTGATAACATAGTATTGTATTGGGACAAGAAAAACGTAAAAAGGAAAATATCTGCATCGTTATAAGAAAATTATTGGTTGAAAAAGATGCATATAATCCCCCCTCATACTGCCACAGTTCATTGCCTCATCAGGGTGGAGGGGTGTAAAATGAGTTTGGAGATGATGTATAGCTCAGGTTCAACTATGCTAAGAAGGCTTCAACAATATCTCCGGCCAAATAGTGAGAATGGCATTCATTCACTAACCTGCAGTGAGACAGCCTGGTGAATCACTGTCTTTTACCCTTCAGGCGCAAATACAATTTATCAGGATGAGCTTCTGTAATGGAAATTTATCTGGAAGTAAAAGCACCACCCATTCAGATGTACGGGAGGTGGTTGCATTACAAAGGTCCATCATGAAGAAAAGAAATAACCCCCTACACTTTACAACATACAACTGCCGCAGCTTGAAGAGTGAAGATCGACTCCTGGAACTACTCAATGACGCAGAAGAGATAAAATGGGATGTCATCGGAGTCAGTGAAGTAAGAAGAAAATCAGAAGAACTGGTTATGCTCAAGGAAGTACTCTGCTTCATAGACTTCATGCCCAGGCCTTTGACTTGGTAAGTACCTCTTCCGCACTGGGGAAACAAGGGATAGATGCCAAGTACATCCAACTTTTACGCAGCATCTTCAAGGATGCCACAGCCTCTTTAATTCTGCACGAAGAAACAGAGGAATTCCGGATTGAGAAGGGAGTGAGACAAGGCGACTGCCTTTCACCAATTCTTTTTACAGCCGTTCTGGAAGAAGTCTTTAAAACCCTAGACTGGGAGGAAAGAGGCCTACCAATCGATGGAGAGCACACCAGTCATTTGCGCTTCACAGATGATATAGTACTCTTCGCAACCAACGGTGAAGATCTAGCATCAAGACTTCAAGAACTGAACGCAGCAGGGCAGAAAATAGGACTCATAAACATAAACGAATCAAAAACTAAGGTAATGTATAATTCTTTTGCAGCACAAGTACCAATCCTACTACAAGGGGTACCCCTTGATGTTTGTTCAGAGTACACTTACCTGGGACAACAGGAGAGAAAAACAGGATCAATTAAGTGAATCGAAGAATAAAACTAGGTTGGAGTGCTTTCGGAAGGAACAACCATATTCTGAAGTCAAAAATGCCAATGGTCTTAAAGAGAAAAGTCTTCAACAAATGCATTCTACCAGTTTTGACATATGGAAGTGAAACATGGGTGTTAAACGTAGCAATAACCCAGCGACTTCAGACTACACAAAGAAGTTTGGAACGATGTATGCTTGGAATCAAAAGAAGAGACAGGAAATGCAACACCTTGGTTAGGAAGATAACAGGAGTGACAGACATGATAGATAAGGTAAGATCACTGAAATGGATGTGGGCAGGCCATGTTGCAAGGAGAAACGACAACCGATGAGCAGTTCTGAACTGGATACCAAGAGATGTGAAGAGGCCAGGAAGAAGACCAAGGGACTGATGGAACAGAGACATCATTCAGTATTTAGGGGTAACCTGGCAACGAGAGGCTCAGAATAGAGAGAATTGGAAAGCGCTTCGGGAGTTCTACATCCGACGTCGGATTGAAAATAGCTGATGATGTTGATGAAGATGAGATAAATATATATATACACACACACACACGTATACCTATGATATGAATTTTGTTGGTTTTGTATCTTCCGCTAGGTTTTGTGTTTTGTATCTTCCGCAATAGAAAGAGGAAAGACTGGAAAAAAATACATATCACTTCGTAATTTTATTTGAATAAGAATTTACATTCGCTTTTCTGCGTATAATTAGAAAATGTGAACCACATTTTTAAATTCTGATATCATCGACTTCGTTATCTATAGATATCTTTCCTTTAACCTTTCTCATACCGACTATTGTGGCTTCGTTCACATTGATGACGTGACCATTTAAATTCGCTCCGCTCCAGTGCAGAACAGTCCTATTGTCCCTTGGCTTTATGTTTTATGTCCGCTTTGAGTAGAATTGAATGCCATTTCATGCAATGATGAAAGGATGGCTTCCTTCCTGTGACCTTACCGGTAGGTAAAACTTAAACGCCCTGCAAACCCGACTCTTCATTGTTTACCTAAGCGTCGTTGAATTGTACGAATAGTGTATATATGACAAGATACATAATGTTGACAGAAATTCGTTATCTTAGTACTAGTAAACGCCCCCGTCAAGCATGACGGGACTTAATTTAGTTTAAAAATATATCTATTATCGTATATATCTGGTCATCCTAAGCACAAAATAATTCTGTCGTAAGATCATAATAACTCAATATATTTCTTATCATATACATTATTTATAATATTTATTCTACTGTTTTCAAGTCATGAAAGCCTAATTTACGTAAATTTCTTATAAAAATTATAAGAACTGATTATCCCCGTGCACTTATATGGGATAATTCATGAAATCAACATTCAATAATGGCCTTAGTCGTCAAAGGGATGGGTTGTTTATTTCACAAATATTTTACGAATTTTTCGTCTACTTTATCAAAGTTTTTGCAATTTCAAAATTATATGAACGATTCACAACTAAAATAAGATTTTATAATGATTTTCCTTTTTTTTTGGCATTTGTCTCAATTTCGTAGGACCATTGTTTCTAATTTAATTTTGTAAAAGAAACGACGTCTGCAAGTCATGAAAACGTAATTTACGTACTTCTCTTATGGAAACGTATTTTGGGCTCCTGGGTTCGAACCCAGGCCTTTACAGAGATGAAAATAGTTTTCCTGGAGGCTTCCAGAAAACACAATGCAGTTTGTTTCAGATCTCTAAGTCAATCCGTTTCTGAGATAAATAGGGGGACAGACGGACGGACAGACATTTGCTTTTTATATATATGTTGGCATTGTTGAAAGTGCTTTGATAGCTTAGGTCATTTCGCACATGTGGGCCTCTACCGGGAATCGAACTCGGGACATCTTTCACTAGAGATGAACGCGCTACCCACTTGCCTATCCGGAAGTCCAAATTCGATGTCATATATGTTTCGATATGTTCATTGAAATTTTATCTACGATTTTTTCGTAGACTAATACATTAATTGACTTACTAGATGATTAAGGCAATGAATAAAATAGAGTGCTATGTTGCTTATATATTGTAAACATAAATTACCAGAAAAGTTCCTAATATTTTCATATCGAATTATATCTAAAAATGTTTTTGAAATTCACCTTCTACATATATGTTTACTTGGCGTTAACATTTTCCTGATATTTCCCTCTGCAAAGCAACTTTATCATCTATGAGAAAATAGCAACGTATTTTGAAGTATGATATCATATTGTCAACAGTTTATGTAATGTTATAATTTAGTTCACCTATTGCTCTCTATAAAGTACGTGTGTATCTAAACGTTTTGATGATATTGTTGAATAAAAACACGTGGGCACAAAAACCTTTGATAATGCTTTATTAAGTACAGAATATAATTCCTAGAACTAAACCGCTATCAACCTTACAAACCGATTCCAGTGTGAAGCTGAATTTTTCAAAATATAACATAGGTGCGAGTACTTATGAAGAAATTACATAGTCACAATAAAAACTTCGTCTATTCCTTTAGAAAACATTATTAAAAGGGGAAAGGGTAAAAATTAGAAATAACAAAATGAGTTGTTAAAAGAAACATCCCTTTTTTCTAATAAATTTTCTGTGGAAAATAATATATTATTATTATTAGATAATTTACGAAGTTGTGCTGCACTATATCAATTCTATAAAAACAGAGTAACTAATCCAAAAAGAAAAATACGAAAATTTGCTGAACGGAGACATATAGATGGTTAATCAGCATACTATGAAAATTGAAATAATGATAGTATCAGAAAATTATGATTCATTATTTTCGTTTAAGTTAACACAATCGATGCCATAATTGACGAATTAATTTCAATTTAAAAGCGAAGGAAAACCATCAGGTCAATAAAATGCAGTAAAGCGAACAAATTTCCACATTTTACAATGAAAGATTTATCGGATAGTTTTCTCCCAATTTTAAAGAAATTTCACAATATTGATCTTGAAAATTCAACTAATTTGTTTCGTATGAACTTAGATAATGTAAAAGATAATTAGCTATTAAGAAGTGAAAATATTTACTATGCAGGCTAAACAATGGAATCAAACAAGCATCTTTCTTAGCGGGGATGTTACTACATTTTACGGTGAGCCAATGAAATTATAGGACCAAAATCAAACACTTAAATGATTTAACAGCGATTATATTCACTCATAAGACGATATGGGTATGTCTGGGAAAGATTACTAAATAATTGATAAAAAGGATTAACATAAAATCAATATAAATAAAAAATAGGAAAAATTAATAAACTACTCAACAAAGTTTTACAATTCAAAGAGTTCAGACGGTGTGTATTTGCAAATTCAATGAAAGCTAGTGAAACGAAGGGGTGCCAGAAGTGAGCCCAATAAAACGTGATAGGCGGCACACTCCCACTTGGCCCCCAATAAATTACATTCCTGTTTCTGGAGTATTATTTATTCTGCTTTAGGAAAAATTAGATATGAATTTAATTAGATATAGACGAACATAATTAGATATGTACGAACGTAATTAGATATGTACGAACAATGACAACGGAGAGATTGATTGAATTCAGAAAGAGTTTTGTATCACAGAAGCAATAATTTTAGAGACTCATTTACAGGCTAGTTTGTTCATGATTTCAGAATGTAAATTGAAACACTTTTCGTACGCAGCATTTTTAAGCCCATTTAAATGGTAACGCAGTATCAAACTTTAACAGACAAGAAAGCGATGCGAAATCCAGGGAATGGTTGCTTCCTCAATGCAACATCCCAAAACAACAAAACAGGGTTGTGTTTTTTTATCACTACAGAGTTGATTAGAATAATGACTACGCAGTAGGAGCATTCATCCACTTTTCCTTAACATCATCATTCGAGGAAAATTCGAACAATTGAACTCATGGTTTCTAAAATTACCTAACCAGGAATACAATTGTGGGTAGGGTTGAGTTTGTTACGTATTATTAACCAAAGTAATGATTTAAGAGCTGAATACGCCAAAGGAGTGATTACTGGCTGTGAAGTAATGACGTAAAATTAGTAAATGTTACGTAAGCTTACTTCAGAGAAATTTCCGTTTTATTTTTTTAGAAAGAAGGCCATATTATTCTATGCAAGAGGCGAAGGAATTGACTCGATTTCAGACGAGGAAATAATTTCCTGAAAATTAAAGACGATAAACATTTCTAGCCCTTCCAGAATCAAATTTTAAAATACAACTCTATAAAATTTTATACTAGAGACATGAAATACCCTTTGCAGGGTATTAGAAATTCCCATCCCTCGAACGGCTTGTCAAAATGCTCTGGCTAAATAAAATATTTATTTTTTAGTTTTTTCTTCTAAATGAATGTATATCGATTACTTACTGCGAATTCCACAAATCACGCCAAATCTGAATGCTACAAATCAAACAATGCCAAGAATAATCATATGAGAAGTAAATTAGCCCCTGGCAAATATTTCTTTGAAATAAAAAATTAAAGATTCAAAATACAACCATATAAATACATAACTTATCTTCAGTGAGTATACCAGATCGTTATGGAATATTTACTATATTTATCATTTATTCATTTTAATTGCCGTATTTACTTGGTATTATTTTGCTTGGAATGAGGACCCCAAACCCATATTAATGATAAATCCAAATCTTTAATCTGATCAATCCTAGTTTTATTGTAGCCTCCTGGTAAAAATATCAACTGAGAATTCGCCAAGGAATAAGCAATCGTTAAAAATTAAGATAATAAAATCGGAAGAGTTACCAGAATGCGACTTGACGAAGCCTTACTATATTTGAAAGAGGCTAGAATCTGAATTAAGACTATGAGACAATTTTTAAGATGAAATGGTCTTGGGATAAATAGAACAGACACTGTGCGGCCTATCGTTACCTAAGCCGACCAGAAAATTAACGCGAAATGAATAAGTGGATGAGTTGATAAAATTTTATTTGGTACTTTTTATGCATTGAAAACTGGTATTGAGAAGAAAAAAAACATCAAATAGAAACACCTTTGCCTATTTCTGTAAATATTTCTGCAGCTCACAATATTTTATTGCACTTGGGTGCGATTAGAGTATATAAAAGAGAAGAAAGAAAGGTGAATAAAATGATTTTTCGTAATAAAAATAATTTAAGTGCTTAAATTGAATTATTTAACTTCTACAATTAGGTCCTCATGTCTTTCATTCAAACCTATTTAACACATGCGACAATAAGAGATATGATATAGAAGGAAATTTTATGACATGGTTAAATGGAATATCAAGAGATCTTTATTTAAACAGAAAGTATAATAACCGAGGAAAATATCCCACAATATAGCTGAAAATTCCCTAAGTATTCTCAAATGCGACTGTCGAGAAAAATATTTGTAAGATCTTCTCGATTTCTCCAGAAGGAATTTCCTTCGTTTACGCTAAAAATGTAAGACATTTCCAGAAACAACTCAATTTAATTTTTTCCGTTCTGGGAAATCAGACAGAAGGACATTTCCGTCTCAGTCTAAAATGAGATTACTCGAAACCTTCAGAGCAGTCGTTTGGTTATAGAAGGTTATCAAAAAATTGTTGCAGTAAATAAATTGATATCCTTCATATATTCACAAAAAAATTCTAACTCAGCTTTGTCAGTCATAAACCCGCACCGTTATTATTGAAGTACGTCGATGCTTCGTTACACCAACTGTCGATTTCGGCAAACCAACGCAGGCGCAGAGAAGCCATACGTTAGCATCCTATTAGCACAGGAGGGAATAATGTGAGAAGAAAGAAATTTGCAAATTACTCGGTGCAACCATCTTAGCCATTGCTTGGAAGTATAATCTTCTTAGAACACTGAATGTTTATTTTTAAATGAATTCCCATCCTAAAGGCCTGTCCCTTTGGGCTTATATGAAAGGTAAATGAATTTAAATTAAACTGTCTGTCTCCGAAACTACTGTTTAAATATATCCCATCGGCTTCAAGTTCCTTTAAATCCTCCCTTCCTTACTTATTGCATCAGATTTAGGTATCTGGATCTAGGTCTCGTAGTATCTAGCTCACAGGTTCACTTTTGAATTTATAAATTCATAGAAGTGCAAAATTATTCCTCAACTCTGCCGTGGTAGAAAAAACAAGACCGTTTTCTTTAATCTTCAGCTTCGAAAATCTACAGTAACACGATTTTGCCATCTTGATCTGAAAACCTAAATTATTTAGTGCTGAGGATTTAACTTGTCACGTCTCTTTCAGAGTGCAGTTCTGTAAAATAGGATTCAAATGATAATCTTTAATATCAATCTTTACGCTCTCAAATTGGGAAATTTTTGTTGACCTCTGCAGATCAAGGGAAAGAAACAGCGACGCAATGGAAACTCTCTATATACGTAACATCACGATTTTATTCCTATTTTCTCAGGTTTATCAAACTTCTCTCGTTAAAACAGGTTTTCGATCCCTTCTGACTAGAGAGCACATAAAAGAGCATTCGCACGCATAAGCAAATCTTACCAATTAATCGCAGTATGTGACTATAAATTTAAAAGACAAAGAATACCGTTCCATTAAATCTCTCAAATCTAAGTTGGATTCTCGAGAGAATCTCATAAGGCTGAATTTCCCATTTGGTGATGTCATCCTCTTTGTGATGGTTCGTGCCCGAACATCAGTCGAGAAAGTTTTTCGCAGAAACAAATTGCCACGGGTCATCTGTTCTCGACTCAGGATTACCGTTAAAAAACAGTGGATAGTGGATTTGAGCTGAAATTAGAGGAAGAGACTATTTTCGGTTATTCAACCGAAATTGCGATGGATGAGTAACTTCTCTTGCTAAGCTTAAAGGATGAACAGAAACGTGTCTCTCATAACTGGGGCTCGAACATAGAACTTCCGCATTTCCTCGTGGATCCTCTGGAACGAGGTTCGGAAAACTAAGGCTCGCAAGTCCTCTTGCTCTTTCACAGTGAGCATATTACTCTTGATTACGACTGAAAATGAGTTTTCAGAAATATTTTACTTAAAAAATATTAACAAATCTTATAAAGAGATGACTATTTTGTTGAGCCATTGGTACCTTTGCACTGGGTGCAAAGGTAAATTATCCCTTTTCCTTTCCCTTTTCTTACAAGACCTGACGAAACGTATCCTTCTTCGCTCATCTGCATTGAGAGGTGATTGCAGATATTCGTCGGTCAATCTATTGTTTATGTATGTACTACTGAAGACTGTCTATTAGGCTAAACGTAATATTTTCGTTGAATTCTCTCTTATAGAGAAGTTAAATTACTCCTCTCAAAGTACCAAGTGCAGAAAACAATAGGTAACTGTAAAGGTTTCTGTTCCTCAACCGATTCTATTTTATTTTTATGGCAGGCTCTTGGATAGCCAAGTGCATAGCACGTTCGCCTTTTATAAAAGCGGTACCGGGTTTGATTACTGGTGGGGGCTCAAAGGTGCAAAATGACCTCTGCTGTAGAGGCACTTAAAATATTGCTATTACTTCATCCTTATGGAGATTAGAGGTATGGCATTGAATTTTTAAAATCGTAAATCATCTCTGGTAGGATTAAATGAGAAATGTCCAGCAACAATTATGAATAGTTTCAATAGATATAGTTCTTCGGAGATATTGATCTTGTGTATTGACATCCCTAATCTCATAATTCGCTTCGAACTTAAGGTGCCTAGCACCATAGAGTCACTCACATACATTTTCTATGATAATTTAATCCTGATCTTTCAGCTACTATTACGATAGGTAGGTAATCAGATTCCCTTTCTTTGTAGAAAAGGAGATCAAAACAACAGTCTGGTACAGATTAGATTCAAGTATTACTTGATTAAAATTCTTCACGGTTGAAAAGCAAATATTAAGTCCTCAAATACTTTATTTTATCGGAGTAATTTTCGCCGTGATATAACTTCGGAGGATTTGAGGAAAGCTACTTAGTTTTTCAGGTAATGTATTCTAAATTATAATTGTATTTATGTTTATAAAGTCATCCTCAAAGCAAGGATTGCAATACCTGGCCGAAATACATCTTATCTACCATCTAATCAGCGTTCATGTTTGTGGACACAGAACGGATAGAAGCTGTCCAATTTACTATTCTAATTTATCTTTAAAAACTTTCTAAGATCGTGAATTGGAGATATCTTTTGCCCCATACAAGTAGCAACTATCCCACAAGTGGGAGATCCGGCTTCGATTCTGGTTACGCCAGGCTTTTTCTCTTTCAGTTCTTTTTTCAACATCAAGCATGGGTACTATGCATAATTCATAGCTTATTTAATAACTAAGTGTATTGATGATTGAGTAAATAATAATTGATCAAATTTAATGAGAGATGCATTTAGAAGAGGGTAACTTCCTAAATGAAATTTCTGTTCCTGCTTCCTTACATTCGTTGGACATTTATAAAATTTTAACTCACGCGTGGCATAAATCAGTCTTCCATAAATGTTGCAATTCTTCGAGGATTTATGCAGCGGACGAAGAATAGGTTTACGGTGTTACGAGCATTCATACGCGGAGAAATGAGCGTAGTAGGCACGCTGCTTTTGAAAGGATTCTCACATTTCACGGATATAAGCAAAGCCTTGACTTCAGTACCTGTTTGTATTTGTTTGGCTTTCGCCCGCACCACTGCACTTTCGAATAATTATCATAAAAGATCGGCAAAAAAGCTTTCCGCTGTCCCATTTCATTCCAAATAAATATCTTAAATGAAAAAGAAGACAATAAATGAAAAGTGCCTTTATGCTGCTTCTTGAACTACGTAATTTTGAGTATTGTTATCTCTTCAAAAATCCGCGAATTAAAAAAAAAATTCTTTAAATATATTACTGAAGATTATTTCACTGATGGCCTAAATAAGCAATAAAATCAGATAAAAATCATATCTCAAAAATACTGTAGTTTCTCGTAAATAGTGATTAACATTGAAATTATAGATTGTTTGGAGATGTGCAAAGAACTGCGCTCATACATATCTGGTAATGAGATCTACATCATCGAATATTGTTTTGCATGGTTAGATAGAATATTTATAGCTTGTGTATAAATTCTAAAAGTTTGCTGTTGATAAGACGGAATCGCGACTTATCTCGGTTCAGTTCAGAGAATGTAAATTAATGATATCCGCCCCTATAGATAATAGATATTCTGATGTGCTAGTATATGAGTATTTTATGCAAAGATAAAATCTCTAGTTAAGTCATTAACAATGGTCAGCGTAGTGTACTTCTCTTTTGCTATATTTTATCCCTCAGGATTCTTTTGCAATTTATCTACCTATCACAGTTTGTCAACGTCAATTTCAGCCGTTGGGCACTTTTAATCTAGCTAAAGCATTTTAACTTTTGTAAGCAACTATTCCTTAATATGCGCTCCAGCGAGTGGCAAATTGCCCCCGTTACATGCATAACGAAGTCGTTCCGCTGAAAATAAATCAACTTATCGAAAAATCCACTCCAAGTGCATTAGGGCAGTAGGGTGTTTGGATGCCCGTGTCAAGAGAACTTACGGGTCATTCCTTCCCTGGAAAACCAGTCGGGGAAATGCGGATGGACTCTGATCGCCGAGGTGGAAAGCCCTAGAACGCCCCCGCAATCACGGATGCACACCGATTACAAGGAGATAAACGCGGATTAGCGGTTCTCGAAATGAATGGATCTTTCGGGCGGCAAAATATGGTCAGGTGAGAAACCTGGTGTGGTGGGCGAAAACCAAGAAAGAGGAGGCAGAAACGGAATCTTCCGACGAAAGCCCTGGTCTACTCCGTTCTTCTCCCTCCACTCCCTCGTTCCGCTTTCCGAAAGGGCTCGCACCCTTGCGTAACAACGGTGTCTGCCTCTTCCTACACGAGGCGCCCTCCGCAGAGCTGACCGGCGCTCCTCAGTCGGGAGACGTGTTTTACGTGTGCGTACGTGAGAAGCAGGTGCTTCTTCCCCTCTTCCGTCCTCGGACGTGTGACTCACCCACGTGTTGAGGATCCAAAGACCCGCCCTCGCTTTTTCCGCCCCCTAAACCTCAACCCTCATCCGCGGCCGCTACCCATCCTTCCGGCAAACACTACCCGTAAAGAGGTATATTTTACGAAAGGAAGGAGATGGCGTGATTCCTTGTGTCATTCTTCGTTGAGAAAGGACGAGAAAAAGACTGAGAGAGAGATTCTCTCCGAAATTGTTCCTCGTAGCACTTTCATTGAGTGAAATCGCCGAAGATTATTCGAGACCCAGTTTTTTTCATTCCGAGAGAGAGAAAAAAGTAAAGCTCGCTGTCTTCCAGAGGAGAACGACATAAGTCAATCGGACGGACAAATCTTCGGAACTTGGTGTTTAGACACTCCGTCGCGACTTCGACACTGGATGCCATTCGTCATATCTTGTGAGGGGAAAAATTATTGTTCACGGTGATTGCTTGCAGACTTCGTGGTTGCGGGCGCTTTTACTCGTTCCGTCGTTCGACGAGGGAGGAGTTTGAATAGAGTGAATATTTTGCGAGTTTGGGAACAATCGTCGCTCCGAGTCCTCCGTTTGCTACGAGTGGGGACATAAAGTTCCCATGCGGGGAACGAGTTTTCGAAGTTGCACCAGGATAATATCTAAGGTTGCACATGCCAGATAAACGGCCCGGTTTTGTTTGAACGCGACTGATACGCCAATGTCAACGGATCGATGAGATTGTCGGAGTGCCGCATCCGCGAATCCGTCCCGCCTGGAATCTTCCACGATCCAGTCTCCGTCTTCAAGAGGAGTCGCATAGACAACTTAAGCCTGCAACCTTCTCACAGTCTCAGATGACCCCTCGGGCAAGAGATGGCCTCTCAGGAGATCGATAGTGGAGGGAGCAGCGGGAGCAGCAGTGGTTTCTGCGGCAGCCAAGGCGCCGACAGCCTGGACGAGTCATCTAATGAGCCCACAAGCATCACACCGGAGTCTTCCGGCGTCCAGCAGGTGAGTTGAGATGCACCTCTAGGCGTCTGAGGAAAGAGACAAGGGGTGATGACATCGATGTTAATCTAACTAGCAACGCTGAGACCATGCTAGGGAAGAACTACCGGAAGTAACAACATGGCTAAGGATCACCTGTGATGCATACTCAAGTGATGGTTTAAATAAATAATTGACTTAATGGTATGGGAAATTATACGTCGTGGTTTCTTGGCGGCTTTGAGTAAAATAAGCTGTTTCTCGTGAAAATTAGAAATAGTATCCTTCGAATTCTTTGCTTTCCGTCCCAAATTAAGTTCAGTTAAATTTTATTTTTCATTCTTACGCTCTCTCTGTACTAATATGTTTATTAACGCTCGGAAAATTGTTTCATTTACCATTTCTTAGCTAGCTGCTTTGAATAGGCATAACGGATTAGTTTCCTGATTTTTAATATTGATTCTCCACTTGTTAACCGAACAATTCAACTTGGCTAAATATGTACTCGTATATACGATGATGTAGATACAAGTAAGTACAAACCTTGTTTCAATAAACCTTTAGAAACTTGGACACATTCCCAACTGCTTCTCTACGCATTAGATAGCCTAATATTTAGGATATTGCGGCATATTTTGCATCAAATCTTCTCAATCACTTGTAAACATTGCAAAAGAAGTATCTCAACAAGAATTTTGTTTTTTTTTGCGATGAAAATATTTCATCCACGAAAAAAAGTGAATTTCCTTAGTTTGAACCCCTCGAATATTGAGACTCAAAACTTCACTTTAACGTATGCGACCGGAAAGGAAAATTCTAACAATCGTTCTACTTCCTAAAGTACGCCGAGTATAATTATCGAAGATGCAATCGGAGAAAAAGATAGCAAGATTTTAAAAGGATAAACTTTTAATCTGCAGTTACTATCGTTTGATATGTGATTGTTTACAATTCGGAATATTAATAACGGATGCGAGAGGGGCTTTATTATGTATATTTTTATCACTAATGCATGAGTCCCTGTTTATTTCTTCCTTATTTATTCGAATCTTTAAAATATTATCGACGACATCGAAAACTGCCTCTGCCCACTGCTTTCGAAAAATGGAATGGCCCTCTCGTTTAACGCATGAATGATAATAGTGCGACATAAAAATGAAATACTGCAATCTTGCACTATCCTTTCAGTTCGTTAAAAATCCTAAAGGAAGTGGTACAAGTCTTAGAACTTCAATCAATAGCATTACCTTCCTTTGTGTTTTTACTTTACTCGCTGCTTGGCACTATCCCAAAGCGTTGAATGCGCGAAAAAATGGTATTTGAATCCTCCATACGGAGGCGTCCCAGAAAATATTGGTCAACTTCCAGAGCAGCAATCAAGTGATCTAGCACATTCCCTTCAGATCTTAATTGGAGCTTTTCGCCCAGCCATTCCGAATGGCATAACAAGATCCTAATTCGGTACTTCAATCGGGAATCGGGAATTCGGGAATCGCTTTTCCACTTCGGTTCCGGATATTTATTTGATTGATGTCTCGTTATCTAGTCTGATATATCATTTCTCTCTTTGATCGATGTTAATTTCTCAAGCTGGCAAAATGGATCCGAAGCTTTTGACCTTGTTTTTGCGAAAACTGAAAAATATATTCTTTCCCTTTTCGATTTTTAAATTTCCTCTTAACTAACGTTGCCAATCCGGAGATTCCTGGAATCGGAGAATGATTTGTAAAATCTCCTGGATAGGTGGGGTTTCCCCTCACTTTTACTCAGCTAGTTCGTTTTACACTTCGTACGATAATTTACTGACTATCGCAACTTTTCACGGCTTATTATCTTCTATAGTTTAACGCCAGTGCTCCCGCGTAATCTAAATTGTTCCGCCTTGAAATAATTGCAAAGATTTTCTTCAGCTAATGACACTATTAGATAATTTCTACTATTCTTTTGCGAAAATCGCGTTAAAATATACTAAATGATTTCTCTGGGTAGAGCTAGTTCGACTGTTATTAAATTGCACATTTATGTTGTTCATAAACTAAGAAAGGACAATCTATGGGAGTTTAAGTCATACTTTAAATAGTCTCCCGGAATTCACTGCTCTTGAAATGAACAACTCCTGGGGTCAAATCTTAGGGATTTGTCAACCCTATGCATAACAGAAAATGCTCAAAAAGAAGAAGTGATTGATATATACGATGAGGTTAAATCAACGTTGTTTTGTCTGTCTTTTTAATCATAAAATTCATTATCTGTATTTTCTTATTTTGAATCGATAGTTTCAATTCCGTTGCCATTGATAAAAAAGGTTTCATAAGTATTTGATATGCTCTGTTTCTTTACATATCTGCCATTTGTTCCTATAGTTCGATGCACTCAGGTCAGTATCTTTGATCTTGATACCTGGAATGTATGTGTTAATAAGGGAGTGTAAGAATTGGTTGTGTGATGACCGTTACATCGAATAGTTCGTCCACGTAACCTTTACTTGAGGGTAGATGCCTCGTACTATAGTTAAGATACAGTTTTATGCTGAGCCAGTAAAATTTTCCCTCTGGTGATGATTAGAAATTATACACTATTTAATTTAGATAGAAGGAGGGATATTATGAACAATCAACGAAACAAATACTTACACAATTATTCGGTTGGAAATGATGGAAATGGATACTTAATAAAGGAAAAATGGGTATGATGTTCACCATATACCATCACATTCAGGAAGTGATCTGAAATCTACTCTAACATGAAACTCATGTAATTTTCCTTTGAGGATCGATAAATCAATACATTCTAAAGACAATATAATTGTCGATTTCCTGACCTTTTCAGACATTCTCATCTTTTTCTTAATTTATTTTTCTCTACATGAGATCACCACTTCCACTTGGTTGAATACTGCAATAAAACTTTTCAACCAGACATATGTATTTTAAGCGGAGATACGGATGTCCCGTTCTTGAAAAGATTTAAAATATAATTAAGCATCTGAAATTCATTCTGTACTCAGCGGGACACCCTTGACATTAATTTCAGCTAATTCTGTGCGCAAAACGAATTCACGGCGTTAAAAAGATTGCTTTTATTTCCATTTTGATGAACATCAATGGCTAAAAATAACATTCTATGTGTAATTAATTACATGAAAACAGACAAAATATGTCATTATTTTCCATCAATCGATTTTTCTCGTTTGGATCGTGCAACATAATATTATGATAGCTACAAGCCAAATCTTTTTATTAGTTAATTATGCATTATAACAGCACCTTCTTCAACCATTCTTTACAATATTAACCGCTAAATAAAATCAAATTCTGTATTCGGTTGAGAAGGAGAGATATCACAACAAAGGAGATAAAACTGGCGGTTGAGCTATGATGGCGTAGCCCATAAATCCAATTTATTACAGTAACACAAATATTCCTATATTTGCTAGAAATGCGACTTTTAGTATGAACAATTAGTACCCATGATATCAAACATTGTAACATTAAAAAACAACTCTAAAGTCATTTTAGAAGTATAAAAGAATAAAACTTTACAGTATAAAAGTTTAAATTATTCATTAAATTTTCATTTCCATAAAATCTCCAGAAGATTTAAAATTAACAGGTTATATCAGCTTCCCGGGGCGTGTTCTTGAAATGCATAGATACGGTTCAACGGGTAACGAGAATGTTTGTTGACCATGAATTTCCAAAGGCCGGCCCAGTTAATTGAGGAGAGATTCTTAATGAACCCAGACAAGATTTCCTTATTGCCTGAATTGATGAAGATGATAAAGAAGAAAAACATACTATGCTCTGTTCGGAAAGATTTTCTTACATAAGCGTCGCTTATTTCAAATGTTATTCAATAAAATAAATAACAGCAACAGAGATTATTGGATAAGAACATTCCTTGTATAATTCTCGCACAGAATTTTAACAGCGTTAATCTTTCCAACGTATGAATAAATATTCAGATCGCCGGCTTAAGGATTTCACGAAGGTGAGACTAATCGTGAATCGTGTTACCGCATACAACAGAGATATGACTTGTGAGAGAGATTAGCAGTTAGAACTTCGGCTAAATTGAACATAGAGGTGCGTATTTCGAGTAAATGCTTCATTAGGGCATCACTGTCTGGGGCCTGGGCCCAGGGCCGATCGAGCAGAAGCGTGGACGTACAGATTTTTCATGCGGAATCTCTTCGTTACCTCGGAAAAATTGGAAAACATCGTTCAGGAGCCTACGTACTGCACATTGCTGTCAAATATAAGAAAAAGTAATTTGATCGAGAAATGCTGAAATTATTACCTTAGATCCCTCATAATATGCGAATACTGCTAGACCGCAGAGCCTTGTACGATCGCATCATAGGACCGGCTTTGCTTTAAACCATACTATATTATATTAAGCTTCAAAAAAACCGGAAATGGCGCCCTTGAGACTTTTTCCATTATAAGGCAACGTAAGCATGAAATCATGGTCATTTTTTACAACTAGTAAATTCTCCTTTCATCGAGATAGTTTCCGGTTCAAAACTCACCACCGTCGCAACAATCACGGACCTGTAATTCCGTACGTCGAGACTCATTTTCATCAATTTTCTAGTACCGTGTGGGTTTAACCACCCATAGGTTAAGCAGTAAACATGGACAAAAACAAACTGGAAGCGGCGTGCTTAGCAAAGTATCATCAAAGGGATTTGTCTGACGCAATGAAAAAACGCTAAGTCAAGGGAATCCGGCGTAACGACACGTTTTTGCTTGACGAAGAGCTCTGTACTCAGACAATACGAAGCGGAGGAAGAGTCAATGAACAGATGCTTGATTCTATTCGATACTAAAGAGCGTCTTATAATACGGTTTTCATAACATTTCCTCTTCCAGTAAGAGTTCACTCAAAGTCACTCACATTCTAAAAGTCTTCCGATTTCATCTAATTCGTTCTTTATAATAACTATTTTTTTAATAATCAGTATATGCAGTCAGCGTATGAATACAGGTTTATGAATGTGCATAGATAAGTTAAGCTTCAACTTTCGTAGAGGCCAATTACATACTTATCCGCAGGGAATCGGATGTACTACAGTCCAAATTGGAAAGACAGACTTCGTGGACTCATCACTTCAAACAAGGTAATTCTCACATATTCGATTCCTATTGTTCACTTCTACTTAGCGTATGCCACTTTTTATTTAGCATATGCCAAGAAAAAATTATGAATCTAAGAACGTTTCAACGAAACATTTTTACTCATGTATAAATTATACATTTTTTCGGGGAGTTGATCATCAGCTTTTAAATTCTGTAGGTGATGCTTTTCTGGGTAAATGTTTCAGATAGGTGTCCCAAATGGAGTCGCTGCAATTAGCTGAATATTTTGAACATCATTTCATTACGCGCATATCAAGAAAATTGGCATGGCGATCGATCATGTGCAAGTATTTTATATGAATGAGGTATGTTTTAATGGTTATTAATTATTCTGAATCTAAAATGTCATTATAAAAGAAGAGGCATTCAATGGTCTGCGTATGTTGCGACTATTGCTAAGAAAAGTTGGGTTTTCCATAGTTTGTGTAAGTTTATTCGTCTAACTTAAATAAAAACCTTTGGAAAGAGAGTCTTCTATTACATTACCTAAATATATTGAGCTAAGTTCGAAAGAAACATTTTATATTTTTCTCGCAACAGAATGAAGTACCCATAAAGTACCTGACTCAAAGACCATGAAAACATAGAAAGATACATCCTCGCGGTATTGGGAATAAGATAAAAAAGAAAAGGATAGTCACAAAAAAGAGTAACTAACCGTCATGAAAAACAACCTACAAAATCCAAGGGGAAATTTGAGACGGCTCCGTATTATTTTCATCTTTAATGCTCAACGTACGAAAAATGTATTAAAGGAAATTTTAGTGTGTGAATAAGATTATAAGACGATAAAAGTGAGAATACGTTCAGTGAATTACCTAGAGATTTTAGAGAAAGGAAATAAGAGAAAATAAGATATGATAATCGAAGTTGCCATAATATATTCTTGTGCATTTTATGGAGGTAAAGCTGGCAGAGAATTTGTATTTTACCATGCCAACTCAAGTGATACCTTACCAATATGAAACTAATGAGAGGTTGCTGGCTTGAAAGAGGCTTAGTTTTAGTTCCCAAATACAGAGGAATTGATATAGGGATGCCAAGTAAGAAAATTAATGTGATGATTAATTAATCTAATATAGTTAATTAATCTAATATGGTTAATTAATCTAATATAGTTAATTAATCTAAGCGAGAATGTATGCCGACTCTCAAAAGATTGTGTAAATTTACTTTCGTATATAATTAAAAACACCTATCATAATGTTATTGCATCATACTATATAGCCTCTTAGAAACCCTTAGTTGCAATTTTTGCCTCATTAAATTTTTCTTAACTTTATAACTGTACATTCAATGCCAATTTAACTTCCTCCTCATTCTGTTTCCGGTGAGACTCCATCAGCTCCAGTATTCCATTTCATGAACACGTTTTATGAGTTTGTCCTACAAACAAAAATTCCAATTCTACTCTATTCAATCTTGAATTTTCATTTCCTGGAACTTATGTTTGACCACATTATTAAACATCTCTCCCTCTTTATATCGTAGCAATATCAAACGCATTAAGCATTACGATCTGCATACTTCCTAAAGTCACTTATTTTTGCGCTAATTTCCCTTCACTCCTTCATTCGTTTGGCAATTGTATCCAAATACTTGGAAGATAATTTTCTCTTTCTGTTGGCCTATTCAGATTTTTCCAGAATTTTGGAAATAGAATTAAAATAACAGTAAGTTCAACATTGTCAAACGTCTCTTATATGCTAAAGAATGCCTGGAATAATGGCGCATTAACCTGTAACGCTTTTCCAAGAATCTCTTTACGATGATGAATAAGGCTTCCTTGGGTTCTCTGAGTCCGGATAAGTTATCCGGCTACAGACACAACAGTTAAAGCATACAAGTTAGCTACCGAATGCAGAAAAAATACATTGGTCAATAAATGAAAACTCTCGTTAAAATAATTGTAACGCTTCATGAAGCTCAATTTTCTCCTAACGATGAATACAAAATAATTAAGTAGTATTAAAACGACTGTTGGCCTACCTGGTTCCTATATATTCCTGGCCACTCATAGACGTTTTCAAGTTTTCCAGTTGAGACTGAAAATAAGGAAAGGAATGAAATGAATCATGAATAAGGAAATTCATATTTAATGAAATTTAAATGCACTTCAAAAGGATGAACTTTATATATTTCATTGTTATAATTAATACTTCTTTGCGTAATTATTTCCATAAGCGCTGAATTAAGTTGAATTGAATTAAGAATTGGCGCATCGGTGGGCGGATCGGAAATGATATTGTTAACAGGAGTACATATGTGGACAGCAGGTTAATTAGATTAGCGACCACTATATTAAACGTAAAGATCAACTGTATTTCACTAATAACGAAGTTCGCGAACTTCTGAAAATGGCATAAATATTACGCAGTACCCTTTGGAAATTTTTCATACACTAACATTCTTGTTATTATCAAATACTTGAATATATTTTCATTAGGTGTTAACACAGTTGACTGTTCCTAAAAGTAACCTCCTTGGATTCCAAAGGATTGGAGATCAGGTTTCACGAATCGCTGGTCCTTGATTCATTTAGTTGTCCTAAGGTGACCCACTTTCTAAGTACAACTTGATCGTAAGATTCTAATTCCTACGGAGAGGAACGACCTAAGATACAGATCTCTTAGTTGTGTGTCCATCCTCTTTCCTACCTCATCCTCAGTGATAATCGACCCGACCTCCCATGAGTTCCCCCTCCTTGACAGCCTTTTATAGCCCTTTGTATTTTGTTTTTATAGTCGGTTTCGCTTGCTTCTTTCTTAAATTGAATTCTTCCTTTCCCAAAGAAGTATCCAGCAATACAACAGGAGATGTTCCCGAAATGTATCCCTATCGTCAATTACGAATCCAAATGTTTAGAGCGAAGATAAACTGACGTTCATATGTGCTCCGAGTAGTTTCCAATAATTGAATTTTAATCGAAGAGTTATTATAGTGTGAAAGAAGTAAGTAGTTAAAAATTTTTGTTTGGTAAAATTCATTGTGAAAATCCAAGTGAACAGTAACTGATGCGGAATTCAATGTAAATCCCATCTTTCCATATTTTTCCATCCTTGGAGCCATTAAATGATATTTTATGCGGTAAATTTTGGCGATAGACATTCTTGTGAATTCCTCGAACTTCTACGGATAAGGACGAGAGAAAAATATTAAAAATTGAATTAAACTAAAAACTATACTAACTGAATACTATTTTCTCACGTCTTTTTCTCCTTGAGCTTCTTCCGAAACTTTATAAACAATCACAAAATGACATGCAAATATATTTTGAATATAAATAAGAATTAAAACTTGGATTAAATATATGTAGAAAATCAAAAACCTCATAAATAATATTTAACAAGGATTTAATCTGTGAAACATGCGCCACGATTCCATGACTTAATGAGATTTCACCCCGATTTCCCTCATTCGATCTCTTTTTTTCTCTTCTTTTTATTTTTTCACTGCCCTCTCCGAAGGGGTTAAGAAGTGACCGACCCAGCGTCTCCCCATTAGCTTTCTAGTACGCGATGCGTGGCCCCCTTCAGCTGTCACGGCTTTGAAGATACTATTTCTGGGTCTTCCGGACACAGCCTTTCGGAATCTGGTTAGTTAAGCATTAGGCGCGAAAGGTAAAGATCGGAAACTGTGAAACTCAGATACGTTAATTACACGTAAGTGGGCCGTTCGAAACAGATAATCCTAGAAATTTTAGAGAAAAGTTCGATGTAAAAGCAACGGATAATGAGGTAAATATACACCAACAGTAGTATTTAGACACAAAAACATAATACAAACTGAATAACTGATACTTGCTTTTATTTTTAATCTGCTTCTCGTTCTCAGTTTCAGTTTACGAAAACACATTTCTAGATTATCTATCTCCGATCATCTCATCATCAATTTAATAACGAAGCTTACCGATAAAAACGACATTTCTTGGCAAAATGACTTCTGTGTAGTGATCGATCATACTTGATGAAATAAGCCAAATAACCAGAATCAAGGAATGTTGTCATATGCTAAATTTCCCATTTATTGCTCTTTCACATATTGTTTTATTCGTACATTTTTCTCTTCCTTCAGGCTTATGAAACTGTAGGCAATGAATAATCGATTAATATTCCATAATTGGCCAACGAAAATTCAAGATCGCTGATTGGTCATAAGTTCACTAAAAACCATACAGTAATTCCAGATCTCAACATTTTTAAAAGCGATGAAAACCTAAATTTGGGTTTTAAGCTGCATTAAAGTAAATAAAAGGAATTGAGTCCCTCGATCTGAAGTTTACAGGTGTATTTTTACTATGTACCAGTTTTTTGCGTGCTTTGACACAACTTTGTAATGGATCAACATAGTTTCCCACATGAATTGCTGCATTCTAACAATTTGAATTCATTTTCATTTAGAAAGTAGCGACTTGCAAATTGTGAAGGTAACGAATTGATTACGTAGAATTCTCGCATTCGAGAATTTTTTCAAGGAGATCATCGTTTAGTACATATGTACGAGAATCAACAATCAAAAAAAATTTATTTTGGACATTAAAAATATTCTATTAATATTCCAGAAAAATATTTCTAAAGATTATCTTCACCCAAAAATATAAATCAATCGATAAAAAATACCATAAAAATTTGTTATCTTGCAATAAATAAAATACAACTATCCAAAGAGATGTTTATCTGAATCGTGATTGGTTTGATCAATAGCCATTATTACATAGATTAGACACATCTCTAGACCGCAGAGTCCTCAATTTCGACTCTCCGAGGTGAGTGAAAATGAAGTATAATTGCGAAGGGGTTCCTGAGCACTTATAAGGATTTAAATGGGTGTCAGCCATTAAGAGGTCAATAACCACTAACAAATTTTGAAACTTACGGTGATAATAATAAAAACGCTGGAAGCTAGTGGCAGCCATACGAGAAAAGATTGAGGACATTTTGAAGAATCCACTCACAATTCTTGGTCATTTCTAGGTTACTCTAACGATCGACTTAGGCGATCCTTTCCCATGTCTTTGGAATAGATCCAAAACATTTTGCTCATTTTTCTATTTTGCACAAATGGTTGGCTTTATGTGCGTTTGTAGTATAGTTACAATCATGGGACATGCGCTTTAATCAATTATTAAACCAAAGCGTTTCAATCAGTGTATTTTAATACATTAACGCTAGTAAAATATCAACTTTAAAATTTTATCGATCTCACAAGGATACATCGATTTGAGAAATGCGTATTCCATTTATTTGTTTCTTTAATGGAAACAGGAGGGTCCCAATACATCCATTTCGGTAAATCTCCATTTCCTGAGCATCACTAGGTTAAAAAGACAAAATATTCGAATAAATGAACTTTTCAGTTTTCTTAAACGGAAAGTGCAGCAAATCATGAGTGAAAAAATCTATTCCTAAATACACATGAGTTTCATCATGCGGAAATGGAAAACCCATTAAGATCTCTGAATGTTTGTTTATTAAGTCACAATTAGAATTCAATTCCTGCGACAGGGATAATGTACCTGGCCTGGCTACATACTGCCTGACATTAGTCTCACTTATTTTCAGTAAATTGAAAAGGATTTCCCCAACAAATTCCTCCAATTCATGAGTAACATCTGCAATTTTGTTGTCTGTATTATGGTAATGATAGCTCTCTCTCGTTGAGAAATAAGTGAGATAGGAGGAATTGTTAAAGATAGTATTTAAAGATAAAATGCGTGGGTGGTTACTTCATAGTTAAGTGGAGAATTTTTGGGCACAGAAACCTACCTTAAAGTATGTATGCATGTAGTACTACTCATGTACGTAATGATTCAGGAACTTGAGAAACCTTTCACTTTATATTCACTAGCATTACTACTCGCGTTAATTAGACTTCTTTCTCCCTCTCGTCGCCCGGCTCATTCACCATGCAATGGAATATAGAAATCATGCACTATTCGGTATAAATTTATTCACAGTTCTTATTTCCTGATTACAGTGAAAACAATAGACATCCAAAACAAAATATCATGCGTATTAGGGCTGATATTTAGAGTTCATGCTTATCTGAACTAGATTCTTGTCAGGTTCGCGGAATTGGTTAGGCTAAGGATATTCTGCCGTTTTCTCTTTACGAGAAGAGCATTAATTACACCAGAATTGGACGTGTGATGAAGCTAGTGCGGAACGGCGCGGCAAGGCTGTGAAACCGGAAAGGTTTCCGACCAACTGGAGTCACGCTGCCAGTGGCGTGAGTCGATGGCCATAGTGCCCGTCCATTCAAAAACAAACAGCGCAGTCGAATGAAAGCATACATTTTGAGAAGACTGTAGGAAATGGAAAATACGGGAAGATTCATAAATCATTTATCAAGAAAATATTGGATTTACGCCCAAGAGAGAGTTTGACAGTTTATGCGGCTGAACAACTGTGCCTCTGAATGTAGATGCAATGTGCGATTACTGCCTGAATTATCTCGAAAAAGGAAACATCAAGACTATCAAATGGAACTCAACATATTCGTCATATCATAAGCAACAATATGCATCGGCATAGGTAGCCATACTTATGCATATATAATAACAAATATCCATATGTATCCCTACATCGTGTATGTAATTATTTTGCTGCTGATTTATATGCACCCATATGTAAAAAAACATAAATCGGCCATCCGTAGAAACTGAGATAAGTTTATATAATAAACTTATCTCAGTACCATTATCTCAAATTTTAGAAAATTGAAGAAAATTTTTCTGTAATTATTTTGCCTTAATGATGATAAAAAATTATAAAATAAATGTCGAAGATAGTGGCAAAATAATTATTTCCGCGTTGATTACAAATCCTATTCCTTCCTCGCGTTATTTTCTCCAAAAAATTAGTCAAGTAAACAGCTTTTTCAACTACGGGGCATATTTTTCATAACTGAACAATAGAGGAATAAAACAGTTGCTTTCTTTTTTCGTTGTAGACAAATATCGTAAAATAAATTATTATCTGAAGTGTTTCATTTAAATTATCATCACAATAATATTTACCTTCAGCATACCCTTCCTCATAGCAAGTAAAGAGTTCTCAAATTTCGATGTAACTCAGAATGGCCGGAAATGGCGAGATACAGCCTCTGAATTGTAAATCTTGCCTCTTTTAACTGCCATGAACAGTAATAATAGGAATAAATTAAAGCTGGAAATTAATTAGATGAAAAATATTTACCAAAAACCGTAAGCAAGTTCTTCCGCACTAAGTAACCATTAACCACTTCCTGGATGTAAACGATGACCTAGCCTTTATTACTTTTAATTAACTTGAAAATCGGGGAATTTATTTTTTTGTTCCTAACAAGCAATGTTTGATCTTATCTTCAACTGCAGGAGAAGTAATTGCATTCTTTTGATCTCTAAAAATATTGTAAGTCTGAATCGGAAAACTTTCGGAAACGTTTTGCTACATATTTAACATCACTACTACTACACAACTACATATCAAGATTCTATGTTTAAAAATTAAATTTCACGCAACTTTTATCTGCGTTCAATCTGGTATCCATTCCCAGAGTATTTTTATCATTTAGGTACCTGTATTTTCCAATGCAGCTTTCAAAATGCCAGATTCCACATTTAAATGAAGTATACTATATTAGAGAATCATATGAAACATAACATTCATTTGTATTACCTCTCCTAAATTTCGAACTATTTTGTATGACGCTTATCCATTATTCCTCTATTTGATGCATAATTTCCCTTTTCCAATCATTTCCCTTGGCCCGAAACCCCTTGTTCATCTCGTTTACGTGATTAGTTCTTTCCCCCTATTTCTCTGGTAATATCCATTAGTGATTCCCTTAGAGGGTTTCCCTTAAAGTATACGTCGCAATGTTATTAGGATATTATATATAATCTCGTGAGAGCTATCGATTAGTTTGCGTGAAATGTATTCTTTTCAGTGACTGGAGTTAGGGTGTGGAACCATTGTCACTTACCGATCATGCTAATGCCCTCAAGTATGGAAACAGTAAATTACCGTGATAAAGTATGAATATTAAGAAATTTTTGTTTTTTTTATAATTTTTTCCATTGACACACATCTCCGTATTCATTCGTGAATCCTCCAGTCAAACAAAATTCCATCAAAATGCGTAATTCAGTAAACTCATTATAATTTTACAAATTCTCAATAGTGTCATTGGAAAAGAAGAAAAGACTAAATAGATTGTTGGAAACGTTAGGCAAGAATACATGACGATGCCATGGCTGACTTAAATAGTACGGTTGAGAAAGCAACGTTCGTTTCAAAATAGGTAATTAATATAATACATGAATGAGAGAGGGTATAACATTGTTTCTTCTAAAATAACATAGAAATATACAATTGGATTCCATAAGAAATCTTTCAAACATCAAATTAATTGATTTGATTAATTATAATACTAATAAAAATTACTACACTAGAACTGCATCAAAAAGAAGCGTGAGGAAATAAATTGATTCTTTTTACGTTTAAAGTAAACTATGGTATCTGAAGTCAATGTCAATAGCTCGTAAATAACCCTGAAAACACTTTCTGATGTTTACTGAAACAAAAATATGTTATCCGTTAATTATATGATAGTTCATCTGAAATTCGTCAAAAACTACTGAGATATTTATGTAACAGATCGATAAATCTCAACATATTTCCTTCGAGAAAATACTTCTTCATTGATTTAGTTACTCGAAAAGATACTGTCTTGGAGCTCACTAAAACTTAACCAGATAAATGTTTCATTGATACTCCTAATACCTTATATCTATCTCTTCCATATAACCTGGAGTCTATTGTCTCAAGGAGCTCGAAATAAACTCGTATAAAGAGTGCATGTGACATTAGTTTAATGCATATGACCGATAAGGGACATCTTTCTTTTGAACCCCTTTCACTACAACTCCAAGCGTGAAATAATTTCGAAGTATATTTGCCAAAACTTGTCTAGTATCACATTAAAATTAACACGAAAACATTTATTTAAATATTTTGCATTTTAATTTCAACGAATCCAAACTTTCTAGTGTTACTCGGTCGACGTGAGTCTGGAGGAACCATTAACAATCGCGGAACCTGTTTCTGACCCCGTGAGACATCACCTGGAAGTGGAATTAGATCGAATAGCAACCAAGATAAGAGGCTATTCGCTCGAGCGAGTGCTAGTCGAATCCGCTTTGAGTCACCCTGAGAAAACGGAAGGAAACGGAGAAGATTCTGTAAGGTGAGTACTAAACGTAAGTAAATCCGAGTTCATAAAAACAGAACAGCCTCTAAACATCCTGTGTACATTTGTAGTGTCTCTATTAATTCTCAAAACACAATCCATCTTGACTTTGAGTTCTCTTATCAATCAATTCGTAACTCTCAAGCTCTGAAAATGTCTCTATCGTGTCTCTATGTGTATCTAAGCAAAACATTAAATCTACAGACAGAAACTAATGCGTTTTTTATTTCCTCAGCCCAGTTTCAACAAAGTCGAAAGAAAAATATCTTATAAGCCATACTTACTTCTTAATAGCTCCAAGGCATAAAGCTTTTTAATATGATTCCATCACCAGCTTTAGTGTTTTATTGAAATTTTTATTAATCCGTTTTAAGATAAAATTATGGATGTTTATATATATTTTATGAAAATCGATATATATTGTAATTTCTTCATATAAAATATATAATATAAAATATTTTCGATAGTCTTTACACCCACTATTTAAACAGTTCTTTTTTAAGTCGGTTTAGAAAATATTAAAGAATATCCATGCCTTTATCGATGTTATTTTTATCAGGCTATTAGAACAAACTTTAATTAAGCAGTATTCAAAATAGAAGTTACTTATGTATTATTTTCTTGCTGTTGTGTTACCGAACAGCAGAGTAATTCAGACTTCATTAAGCTAAAGATAACCGTAAACAGATGATCG
Organism: Ladona fulva; assembly: GCA_000376725.2. Taxonomy (NCBI): domain Eukaryota; kingdom Metazoa; phylum Arthropoda; class Insecta; order Odonata; family Libellulidae; genus Ladona; species Ladona fulva. The sequence continues at coordinate 3,118,191 of KZ308327.1, read as the reverse complement.
CTTACAAAACCTTACGAAATCATAAAAATTTCTCTGACTAAAGTAGAAAAACGTCAAAAAAGCTACATTAGCCGAAGAAAACAACCATCAGTTCATTATCCCTCCAATTTTAATCCCTGATTTATTCTATAACTGATTTCTTGGCATCATAAAAGCTTTCCGCTTGAATAGCACCCACCACTGAAACGAAGAATATTGCACATATTAATACCAAGTCTATTCCATCAGTAGTTTCACAGTAATCACTTCGTTTGCCTTTGTGCATTTGCGATTAATATCATATCTACCTGTAAATGATTGATATCAATGCAGTATATGTACTATTTCTTTACTTTCCCTGCCAATATTTCTTGGTAAACTCCGGGAAATCCGGGAGACCCACTCATTAATTATCAGACCGAATGGCAATCCTCCTCAGCAGCTTCAATCAAATACTATTACAGACGGAATTCAAGCGGTCCTCAACTGCTCCATGGTTCGCGAAATTTATACTTAAAAAAATGCGTTGGTCGTGAAGAATCAATTTTAGCCTATTCCTCGCCTTTTATTATTTCAGTGAGGATATATCCACAGTGCTCACCAATCGGTTGCAGAAGCTTGAAGATCAGTTGACTGGACTACGCGCGCATGCTCGCGTCATTCATTATCTTCTTCGACTCCGATCCGAAAACGCCGGAAGGAGGTCTCCTTATTCTCTCCACGGTAAGTAAAACAATCTCAGCGGAAAAATAAGATAATATAGTTAGCTTTACATCTTGAACTTTCCAAAAATCGTCGGTCTTATGACATTATTTTATTGGAAAGAAATTGTGATTTATTGTAGTTATACTCTTACCACTGAATTGTTGTCGAAATGAGATACGACGAATTCCAGGACACTATTTCCAATATGAACCAGCGAAAAATATATCATTCATTGTCGACTCCATCCCAATATTTTCATTATTAAAAATTGCTTCATAAAAGAATAAACTCCGAAATTTTCCGATAGTTTACAAAAATAAATAAATACATGGGTAAAATTGATGAAACGTTAAGAATATTTTTAACCCAAAAAACACAGAACATACAGAAACATTTCAATGAAACATCAATAAAATAATAAATACTAAATGACATCGTACAATACCATAAATCCGTACACAAAGTTTTGAACCCACAATCCGACTGTAGAATTTTATATTTGAAAACCTTAGGTAATACATACTTAAACATTTGAATTTTCCGAAGATCGCCTTGTCCGTGTACAGCAGGGAGAATTCGGAACGCCCCCGTCTATAGACATAGTTAAATCTCAGAAATAATTAAGTTCCCAAGAAATCATTATTAAATGGGAGAATAGTTATTTGATAAGAAATAGCCGATGCAAAATGCGGAGATTGATATAGGACGTTTCTGACGAGAATAATTGTTGTCTAGTAATAAACTGGATTTGATAAAACAAAAACCACTGTTTTGGCCTCAACTTCGTAGTAGCTCTTCAGAATGAAAGGAAATAAAAACACTTATACACGTTACCACAGAATTTTAATCTTCCACTACCTAGGTTTCAACGCGTGACGCTGATGACGCCATGCGTTTTATGTGCTATATTTCGCTTTCATGGATATGATATTTTTCTTCTTCGGGATGGCGAAATAGCTCTGCATCGTTACTCTTAATTTTAAATCAAAAGATCTGCATTATTATCTATTTCATACTCTTGTGCGCGTCTCTTTCTTCAAGCGAATAAAATCAGCCTTCTATTCGTTGAGGATGATGACCTCCCAACCCACTCTCATGATTTCAAATCTTGGTCGTTTTTTTAAGTAACTAGCAACCTCCATAGATTTACTTTCTATCTGTTTGAGTACTCAATTGCTCTCCTCCTCAGCAGTACTTTATAATATTTAGTAGATTGACATGTTTAATTTCTGAAAGGGTGCACAGCAAGAAAGTTGAATATCTTCTTGTCTGAGATGTTTTTAAGAGTTGTTGTAACGCATTTAAGATGGAGTCATCGACTTTCCTTTATCGCTATCCAGTTCAATGACTAAAAATTCACTCAATGATGTAAGCATCTACTTTGCAAGTACAGTGGCGAGACAAGCAATTATCTGTAATTTTCTTGCAGGATCTTACTGAATAGCAGGAGTTATGATCCCATTATTCACGGTTGATGACTATACACCTGTGAAGAAATCCCGCAATAATTCGGCAGCTCATTTGCGATACAGGAAATAATGTTCTGTAACATAATTCTAACATCGTATCGGACACTTAGTACATTTTCCGTAGTAAGATTTAGCAGTTGAAGCTCACTTACTTATCATTGTAAAAACAGTCTAAAATTTGGTATGAAGTAACAACACATGTAATACAAACCATACGTCACTAATTTCATAAAGCATTAAATAAACTCTTACGACGTGGATTTCCGCTGCGGCTAAGTCGGTTGATCCTATTATTGATGAATAAGTATAATGATTTAAATTTGAATTTATACTCTTGATGAATCTGAATTTGAATTATTTAAATTTGAATTTATAATCAATTATACGTTTGATCAAACCATAATAGTCTCGCAGCGAGCAGTAGTAGAATTATTAAAAGTGCGTCGACAGCTGAGGTTATATCCCACATATACGTATATATTCATATATGGGCTCCCTCCGGGACCCCTTCCACCAAAGGCGAAAGTGCTACCCACTTGCCTATTCGGGAACCCTTCCACTCTTCGAATACAACTTTTATCGATTCGACTTTGGATTAGTATTTTCAAACCAAAGGGAACAGAAATATTTTTGACTTTTTAAAGACGAATTGCATTAAAAATCAGTAGCACCGAAGTATAACCATTTAATATTTCTTATTACACCCAGTTTTACGTACATGAGGTAGAATACTTGACTGTCCCGAAAGTTCCTATTACTATAATTCATAAATATTTCTAGATTGTTAGCTTTGACAGCAAACCATTTAAAACGTAAGAAAAATGGCGTATATGATGCAAATGGCCTTTCCGCGTGACCCAAAAGAGTCTATTGTCTATTAAGAACTATTGCCTTCCGTGCAATTCAGAATATTCCGTATCTTTCCGTCCCTCTTCTCTTCCCGGCCATCTTAATTTGAGATAAAATATCACACTGGCCTAATAAAGCGGTATCCGAAAAGCTATCCAGCGGAACTTATTTGGCCTTTACCTCCTTAGACCAGGTAGAATTAAAGTAACGGCTTAACCAATAAGTAGCAAAGTTTAAGAAACCTCAAACAAAATTCTTTAGGCCGTTGATCTACTTAATTGGGATCTGCTTATTTTTCCATCAGAACTCTAGAATGATTCGTGTAAAAATGTTTCGGTTTTGTGATGAGAGTAAATAGATAAACGGAAGTTTTTTTGTGATATTTTCCGCCCGAGATGAAATATTTTAGATATCGAAATACTGCTCTGATTAATCTCTTTCGTTTTTCCTCTTACCCAATATTACCTCAGGAAAAAATATCAAGGAAAATGTAAACAGTCAGTCAATTTTTTCACACATTCCTTATGAATATTTACTTGGCCAATAAATAATATCAATTTTACTACTCTGGTAGCCAGGGAGGATTTACCATAAGCCGCTCTAGGCGCTTGGAGATAGCTACAAAGTTAACCCTTGATTGAGGGCCAAAATGGACGTTTTATCGTTAAGGTGAATAATCGCTTATAGGGGCCTGTAAGTAGTACTTGTGTCTAGGGCCTCTTACTGCTAAAATTCGATACTATTACTAACTTTGACGTTCAAAGCTGTTTTGTGTATTTTAATACATCAAAAGGCGCATATTTAAATGCAGCAAAAAGTAACTAAGAAAGTTATTATAAACATATGGAGAGTTCTCCGTTCGTTTTCTCTGCTTTATTTATAAATATTACCAGAATCCAGTCTTCTGATTATCGTATCGTCCTGATAGAAAAAATAATGTGACTAATTTCGTTAATAATTTCTCTTAAAGGAGTTTCCTTGAGTCACTTCTAGTAATTGAGTTAATTTTCAGTTTCGTCCGGAGCTAGGTAATCGAGGAAAACCCTATCACTGTATGTCAGGAGAAAGCTTTCAATTATTTTTGGGGTTTTCCAAATACATTACATACAAATCATGAAGATGGATTGTATGAGTAAACCTTGGAATATCTTAAAGGTGTACTTCGCAAACTACCCTTTTTCTCTGTAATTCGGACCTTAAAATGAGCATTTAATGCCTGGTATTGGTTTATGGTTTTGTAGATAGAACTTATTATTCTCATTACTGCTGTCTGATTTATGGGGACAATACTAATGGAAATTGGATTTCTGCCATTCACATTTAACTTTAGTAACATGGATATTTCCTCATCTCGACTATTGCCGAACTCGAGATATCTTCCGCTTCATCCCGCCGTATGTAAGGGGGATATTAAGTGTCATATCCCATAATTGGTCTAACTAAACTTGAACTTTTTAAAATATGTCCAAATCGACAACTCTCTCTCAGTTCAACATTCCAAAAAAAAAGGAAAAATGATGGTGTCCTTAGCGCTTTTAGAAAAAAATAATAAAAGGCTCGACATTCGTCAGCAGTAGCTTGAAAAGAACTGGAATTTTAGAATATTTAAGCCGAAAACAGCTGCTCGATAAACCCCTAATTCTCGGTCTTTTGGTCATGATCTTCTCTCCGGTACCCCATCTCCTTACTTTCTCAATTGTCTCCGAGTCTGACATTATATGTTCAGTACCTTTATTACCCATAATACGATGTTCAGCCGATTTATACTATCGAGTATAGCTTTCGAAGAGGAAGTTGAACTTTCGCTGTATTCCCGTTTATTTCCACCTGGGCATCAGTTCTCCACTTGGGCGGGTTGTTCAAGCGTAACGAACCGTTCAAAACTCCGCCTTGCACTCCCGTGCCAAGTGCACACACCATGTAGACCTCAATCTGAACTACTTCTCAAAATCGAAAGAGATTCCAACGAAAGCAGTTGTATCATTGAAGTGTTCTCCCGTGTATAGAAATATATTATGGAATGTACTTGGGCAGAGGGTTAAGTTTTTTAGCTCAAGAGGTAGGATATACGATATCTTTCTTGCCACGTTTATGTTTTAGCCACCGTTATTTAAACATTTCTCGCTCAAATTAAATAAACATTTCTGTTGTAGTAAAAGGTGTTTTTTCATTTTCATTATTGGACTGCAGAGTGAATAAAGGTGATCACTACAACATTTCTAGAGTCAAGTATCTTTGAACGGCCTATATTTGATTTTCTCATTAGTAAAAAAGGGGGAATATTTAAGTTTCAGCGAATTTAGGGATGCACTAACATTGGAGAAGTTTCATAATGTGAGTCGATTCTAGGCAACTGTAGAAGTACATCTTCTCTAAAAGATAACTTAAGAATATTTTAAGCATTCAGAAAAAATATAGGTCACTATTCTGCCATCGATGACCTAATAACCATATCTTTTATTTAATCTATATTTTGCTAAGTAGTTATGTTTTAAGCAAATTAAAACATACCATGTAATCAATGTAGATTTTTAAAGCTTTCTTTCTTTCCACAGATTCCTTGGAAGAACTTCCGGTGGATGACGCTGACTCACTGGACATGACTGTTGATGATTCTAAGAATTTGGTTGTTTCCAGTTCCCAGTCATCAGAGGGCAAACCTTCCGAAAACTTAGGAATCCAAAACCTTCCAGAGATGAGGCCCATAATTAGTGATACTTTAGAGAGGTGATGTACTTGTTGAATTAGAAGTGTCTTTTATAGTTAACATTGCAGATAAGTTAATCATAGAAAATATGGAAACTATGTTTAAACAGAAAGGAGTGTAAAATGTAGAAATGGATTTTAGTGCACTAAATAGAACCCTAAATGAATTAGAGAAAATCACCTACATGATTTCACTTTGAAAATGGATTCTAAATAGTACTTAATCCCATGGATTATTTTAGAATTATTGGTAACTTTATTTTGCAGAAAGAAAGGCTGCCAGATTGGAGAAAATGGTTGCGAAAAAGAAAGGACTTTTATTTCATCTAGAAAAAAGTGCTCCCAATCATGTGCATCCTGCTGTCCAGTTTTGCAAGGACTCTCAGTGGATGAAAACCCAAAAGATATTGTGCCATTACCATTAACTGGTGCTGTTCAAAGATATTCAAGCCAAAGGAAAGCACAAAATATTGTTCCACTAAAGCTGGCTGAAAATCAAGTTGATCACTCTGTTGTGGCAGTTGTGAACCCAAATTCCCATCAACCATCATTACATGAAGAAGAAAAGAAGATTTTTGATAGCCAAGGCCGACAAATACCTTTTAAAAATAGATTAAGACGCAAATCTACTTATAAGGTAATTTTAATCAAGTGGCTGATTGTTAGGCATATATATGGCATGTCTTTGTTTTATATGATTATTTTGTAAGTTTAGCAATCAAATCAAACTTAATATAATTACTTTCATGCTTTCTTAATATCTTTAAATCTGTCGCTGAAAAAGAAATTTCCTTCTAATATTTTCCTTTCAGAATTACCATAAATAAGTAATTAACACATAAGAAGCTCAGAAAACTATTATAATTTCCAAATATTAACAATGCAAATGGCTTAAGATACGACAGTAGGTTACTATAAGCTCGTCCTTTTTATATGAATCTAGTAATGATACTTCAATTTTTATGAGAAGTTTGAAAGGATTACATGATAATAAGCAGTTCCATTATTTTTCCATCTCCTGACATTTAATCTTGATGAATTTGGATGGTTATCTGATATAATCTTAGCTTATTTTTACTATCTAGATATTATTATATATTGCTATATCATTATTTATACATAGAAGCATGCCTATCGTGATAGGCTTAGAATTTTTTAAACCAAAATAACTGCCTGCAGAAGTTAATCATACATCAATATAAAACCTTCTATTTGCTTTAATTTCTTCCTTGTAAACTAACTTTATTAAGATATTATAAGTTAGATTTATGGATTTTTGTAGACTGTTTTGCTTAAAACCTCATGTATTTGTATCTTGGTAAATTAAAAATCTGGCACAAAGATAAAAAGAAAACAGAAAAGACAATAACAATATTAAAATTAAAGACAGATCCTGTCTGTCAGTATTATTCCTGAGGTAAGAATCTGCCAACAATTCCAGTATGATACCATAGTGTAGGTTATATTTACTTAAACTGAAGAACTTGAGCAAGCTCTTTTAAAAAAATCTACTCTCTCTCAAGTCAAGATATATCAAGGTAGAATAAAGGAAGAAAAAAATATCTAATCCTCACAACATTTACCTTGTGGGAATTACAAAGTTGTCTTTCTAGGAAGTCCAGCTAGCATTGTTAGATTTATCAAAGCTGTATTTAATATATAATGACTGTGATCAATTTCAATACAAGCCAGTATTCCAGAAATTTTCACCAAGGAAATTCCAGTATTAATTTAGTATATTAATAATTTAAACTTCACATTTTAAAATATTCTGTATTGTAACCTGAAAATGTCTTTTTAAATTTTAATAGCATTTTTTAGCTCCTCCTTTTTATAATTCGTCATTTTTAATAACGTCATCCTTATTAAAATATTTTGCACAGGTAACTCATCAACACCGTCAAGAGAAACACAATCTGCTGAATGAAGCACTTGTAAAGTTGCAAATTAAACTTGATGAAGCTGAATTGAAAATAATCAAGCTGGAAGAGGAGCTTAAAACAGCATGTGCACACAGTTCAGTAAAAATTATTGATTCCTCTTATCACCAAGAAAATGAAAATATAAGAGAAAAGTTGGAGAGAGATTGCAAAAATTTGGAGGAGACTTTAAAGAAATATTCCTTGAAGCTAGAACAAGCAAACATTAAACTAGCTGAAATCAACAAAGAAAAAATAGAATTGCATCAAAAACTAAATGAAAAGGGAAGAGAAAAGTTAGAGAGAGATTACAAAGTACTGGAAGAAAATTTGAAGCAATATTCTGCCAAACTTGAAAAAGCAAATGCAAGAATGACAGAGCTAAGCAACGAAAAGATGGAGCTTATTCATAAATTAGAATTAACTGAAGCAGTCTCTTTGAAGCACAGAGCTGCAGCTGATGCTGAGCTGCAAGTGATACAGCAGGAAAAATTTCAGCTGAAGAGTAAAGTATCTGAAATGGAGGCTGTGCTTAAAAATTTATCACAGCGTGTCTTAGAAGCAGAAAAGCAGGCAGCAGATGAAAGGGGACTAAGACTAGGGATCCAAAGCAAAGTAAGTTATTAAAGGTCTGTTATATTTTAACCTTGCTACCTATAACTTGGATACTAATATAATTTCACTTATTTTAATGCATAGCTGGAAGAGATGAAGGGTAGAGTCAGAGTATATTGCAGAATAAGGCCACTGGAAATGCTGGATAATGGCCAGCACGAAACCTTGGCTGTTGAAATTGGCCCAAATCGTTACACAACTTATGTTCATTTGGATGTTGGAAATCTAGCCTCTTGTCCAGGAGGAAGAAAAGAGGGAAATTCTCTGAAAGAATTCCACTTTGACCGAGTATTTCCTCCAGATGCAACTCAAGAAGAAGTATTTCAAGAAGCAAGGGTTTGAGAAATTTTTATACATAGATTTATAAATATTTAAATTTTAATATAAATTAACAGAGGAGAACATATTATCAATAATAAATTAGCACTGTGCAGCCCCACTTCATCTGCCATGTAGGCACCTAAAGAGAGCAATTATTCAGCAAAACCACAATTATGAATTATCTGTAGAAAAAGTTTATATAGATATATTTCAATTCATGTGCCATTTTAACTCAAATGTCAAACATAATGCAAATCGATGTGAAACTATAAGTGACATTCCATATCCTGGTAGCTTAATAAAAAGAAATTAAGCATTCCAAACAGTTTAGTGGCATGGTAATTCAGTGGTTAGAATACCTGCCCGGAAAGGGACCTGGGTTTGAGTCCCAGTCACACTATTTTTTCCTTGGGATTCAGCCGCATGGCTCCACTGTGTAAAGTAAAATAGAGCTTTACTTAAAAAGAAATGTCTTATTTTTTCATCAAAAGATCATTCATTAGAAATTGTTTTTCATTATTAAAGCCATATGCCTACTCATTTAGTTTCATATTTATTTACAGAGTTCTTTTATACTTAGTACATGTTATTTCAGTTTGCATAATTCTATTTATCATCAATCCATCACTCATCTTGTGCAAAATATTTTATAGAAATTTCAATGAGGAAATAATTTGAAATGTTCTCTATTTCATATAGGACCTTATTGAATGTGCCTTAGATGGCTATAATGTATGCATATGCGCATATGGTCAAACTGGAAGTGGAAAGACCTATACTATATTAGGAGGTGGGACAGAAGAAAGCAGTGGACTTGCATCAAGAACCTTTTCACTTCTCTTTGACTTATCAAGTGGAAATTCTGACAAATCTGGAAACAATGCATGCACAGCAGTCTCAAGAGATTTAGTAGTTTCAGTATCAGTTCTAGAGCTTTACAATGAGAGACTAATAGATCTCTTGAGAACAGAAGGACAGGGAGAGGTAAGATAAATTCATATTTGAAAATAAAGTTAAATAAATCTGCATTTTTAAAAGGCAGAATAGAATGACAATAGCTCCTTCACCATTTAAGTATCACCCAAGTTTCTTCCTCTAAGAACAAGTACTAAATTTTGTGCTTTTACATATGCAATGGAAAAATATATCTCATAAGTTTCAGTTGAAATTCATCAATTTCATTGGCTATTATGAGCAATATAATATTCAATTGGCCTTAAGATGCTTCATAACCTTTAGTTTTCAAATCTGGATTGATTTATTCAGAGTAAATGAAGCAGAGTTGACTGAAAGTAGCTGTATAAATATCCTATCACTATAAAAAGAAGAAAAGAGGCCCACTAAATATCTAATGAGGGAATACATACATACTATTCTTAGTTATAAATTTTGTAATTTAAGCATGAACTGACCAAATTAAATTTGGTCAGTTCATATTTGTCTCATGGTTGAATATATCTTGACATTGTTCCATGCTAAAGGAGTTTCCACTGAATTAATAAATCCTATTCTGATTTAAAAATTTACCTTTCCAAATTTGGCATCAGTCAAAATAAGTCCAATTTTGTGCATACAAACTACCTCAAAAATATTCTAGAAAAAATTCTACAAAGAAAATAATTTTGAACAGGATCAAATAAATATATAAAGCATAAATATAAAGAAAATTATGTAAGTCAAGCTATTATATCCATTTTAAAACATCAGGTGATTTTTTTTCTGGAAAAGAAAGCAGAACCACTTGAGATATGTCGCAGTGGAGGAGAGGTTGGAGGGGAAGTCTGGGTGAAAGGAGCCAAGTGTGTGACTGTGACAAATGCCATTAGCTTGAGCTCCATAGTACAGCGAGCAGTTGCTCACCGCCGCACGGCATCTACTGGGATGAATTTGGTGTCTTCACGTTCTCACCTCCTAATCGCACTTCGTGTTCAAGCAACATGCTCTGTCACAGGCACAGTCTCAAGGGGAAAGGTTTGTGTACTCTTTAAATGAATATAACAAAAAACTATCCAAGTTTATGAGAACTACAATTCAAAGCCAAAGAACATCACTAACCCCTTCCATTATCTAGAAGCAGGTAACTCAATGACCCAGTCAATCTTTGAAGCCATCCCAATCATATCAGCAACAGAAACGACCATCTTCTTTAGCATACCATAACCAACCTGATGGAATGAATCAGTGAAAACTTCTTTATGAAATTATTAATTTCAGGAATTGTTAGCATTACAACATTACTTCCCTCCAAGAAATGGGTAACTTATTAAAATAAATATTTAATCACAAAATATTATCAAAATGAAATTATGTGATCAAATAGTAATTTTACTATGGGATTATTGCTTGCGAACATTCATTTTGGGGAACATACTTGTAAAATACATTCAACTCAGGCACTAATAATATAGCTATAATTATATTCTATCAATATATTTAAACAATTATCCTGCAGTGATCTGAAATTACATTTTCACATATCCTATAATGTTAAAAATAAAGCTTTCCTAAACAGAAGCTAGCCTTCATTCAGATTTTTAAAATCTAGGTATTTACGTTACCTCTTGAGGAGAGACCAAAATCAATACAAAGTTATTAATATCTCTAAATGTTTCATGTCTCATTAAGAAAAAATATTTAAGCAAAGAGATCATCAGCACTCACTTTCTTTTTCAGCTTTATGAAGTCAAATTCAAGTTAATTTACTTCAGAATAAAATAAATAATGATAATTCTTGATACACTTCACTTTAGGCAACTGAAGTAAGTCAGTACAAACCTGCTTATGTTAATTCATAAGTGTTCATGGTATTTTACAAGTTTCTTATTTGTGCATTTTAAAATTGGCTATAGGGGAAGTGATAAAAGGATATGTTTTAAAGGTATTGCATCGACAAATTAAGTGTTCTCATTTTCTAAAAAAGCAAGAGAGAGCACTGAGATAATTGGAGGAAGACAATGGCTGGACTGACAAGAAGTGGTGATAAAGGGACTGTAGTACCTGGGCCCTCAGATCTTCTCAGGACCAATATAAAACAAAATTTAAAAAAGGAAATTGATAAGGGTACATATGCTTTATTTCCATGATTAGCAATGTTACAGTACATGGCAGTTAATATAAACTGGTAGTAAATTGATGAAAATTGGCAGAAATTTACTTATAGCAATGAGAAATCATCAAAATAAATAATGCAGACTCAAGATTCACTTTGTGATATTCATACACACAAAACAGATTCATGATAGAACTTTTATACAGTGTAGTAAAAGTTCTGTCATGGATCTGTTTTGTGAAATCATCAAATACTGAGCACCTATTCTAAACCAACTCACGAAGGCCTGGAAAAATGAACTATGCTCACTTTCCTAATAAATACATCATGATAATAATAAAGGCTCAGTTTCCTCCCTTATGAACAGTTTGAAATAAAGTTGATAATGTAACATATAGTGCATACATGTGCAAACAAGCAGTTACGATTTAAGTCTGAGGAAGAGTATAGAGGTATGACATAGAGACAGTATTTTCACTGCCTCTAGTTGGCAGCATTAAAAAAAAGGTGATCAATGTAGGGGCAGATTTATAATTACATGCAACATTCGCTAGCTGAGGGCCTCGGTAAGACTGCTAATAAATTCTCAATAACAAATTGTTCTGGTATTCCCCTTCAAGAAAGAATTGTATGCTTTTTAAGTTAATCTAAATGATACGTTTATAGATTATAATACATTATTTATGTTACTATATAATCAAAAAAGTCTATTTTTCATTTATTATAAATTATAAGAATACTATGTATTGCAATTCAGAACTTGTTTATTTTTGTCATATTGGAGTGACTGAGATTTCTATGGGATGTATATTTGTGTATTTTATGAAAAATTTGAATTTTTACTCATAATTCCAAGTAGGGGGCTCATTCTGATCTTTGCGCCAACAGTCTCTGATAACTTTAATCCATCCCTGTACCAGTGGACATGAAATTTTATCTGATAATAACCTTGCATATCAATAAATATTCTTCAACTTCACTCTTCAAATTTATGAAGAAACTATTTCTTCCTTAAGTTTACATTCCTCAGATCACTCTATCCTATTTTTAAACAATAATCTTTTGGAAAAATACTTTTAGAGAATATTCCATACGTCTTGTTATACTAAGGAATTAATCATTCCTAGTTTATTATATTTGTACTGCATTTTCTCAAATAGATAAGCCTACTTGATCTAGCAGGGAGTGAGAGAGCTTCGAGAACTGGGGCAACTGACGATCGACTACGAGAAGCTGGTGCTATCAACAAATCTCTTTCTGCTCTAGGAGATGTTATATATGCTTTAGCTACAGGGCAGAATTTTGTGCCTTACAGGTAGGTTAATTTTCTCCTCAAATATGAATTGAATACACATATCATTCTACATGGATAATATTAAGACTTAAGTACAAGGCAAATACTAATTGTGTTTTTACCACTTTTCAAAAGCATATTAACTATTCACATGTACTAGATTCTATAATGTAATTTATACATCATATACTATGACCTCAAACAAAAAGTGAAACAATTTCTTTTATCACCAACCTGACTTGGTCACTAGGCTCCTTAATAGAGAGAGATGAGACATGAAAACATCCTATTTCAATCAGGTACCTGATGCCTTTTATGCCTCGCCACTTAATTAGAAATAGGAAAACATTTCAAGATTGTTATCTCTAGGTGGGATTGTAACATGGTTTTTATCACAAGGATTTGTTGAATAAAAGTTTTGAACAACAAAAAATAATTCTTACTCCACAATATATTTTGTTGGCGACTAGTAATAGCCATCTTCAAGCTCAAAAAGGGTTTGAAGATGGCTATTACTAGCCAATAAGTAGTCGCCGACAAAATAGATAATGTGGAATAGTAAATCTTCTTTGTCGTTCCAAACTGTTTTATTCAACAAACCCTAGTGATGTCAAAATTCCACAAAGTTGTCCCCTTAGTGATTTTTTTTATCTTTACACATCACAAAAGAAATGTAAATGTCTTAACAGTGCAATCCAAAATGCATTTCATCAAACTCATTGGATTTTAGTCTCATATAGCAAAATATGAATTTCATTTATCTTTTCATAAATTAACTTTTTGAATTATCATGTATAAAAAAATCATAAACTCAAAAGCCTTAGGATAAAACTGGCTGATGTAAGTCACTTCAAATAAATTTTTCACAAAAAATTTCAGGTCTTGATTACCTGATTATGATTTAAAATCCAGTGGTAAATTATTTACTGTCATTCTTTCTGATTTGGTTGAAAGGTACTTGATAAATAAAGTGATCTAATTTTTACACAGAAATGTATAAAATATTGGATAAGTAAGATCAGTGAAGGTTTGAAACCATTATTCAAAATAATGCCAGATGTAAGAATGAGTGAAATATGCATTTAATTACTCTTGCAAAGTAGCACTCAATATTAGATAGTAATAAATTAAATAAACTCAATCAAATCAACTATCTCTTCTAACTTTAGAGTCCCAAATCATCTTATGGGAAGTTACTATATTAAATTTGATTTGTGGATTAAAATCACTCCTTTACAGAAATAGCAAACTGACTATGTTAATGCAAGACTGCCTTGGAGGAAATGCCAAAACATTAATGTTTGTAAATGTTTCTCCTTCTGCAAGCAGGGTTGATGAAACTCTTACCTCACTTGTGTAAGTAATATTCCACAGTATTCAAGCATCAAAAAATAACACTTGTTATTCTCTAATATTTTTATTCAATTACCTTTTAATCAAGAATATGACACTAAAAGATATGCCAAAATTTTAGGTATGCCTCAAGAGTAAAACATATTACTAATACAGCCAGAAGAGCTGCTGACACAAAAGAAATTGCAAGACTTAAAAAGGTACTTTTTTTCTTTACTATCAATATTATTTGAATGAGTAATAAAAATTGCAGTTTGAAAGATTTTTGATTAAATAATGGAATATATCTGCCTTGACTCTGAATTATAACAACACATTAACTTTTACAGGTCATTAAGAAGCTACAAGAGAAAAATTGCCGCTCAGATGTAGATAGTGATTTGGACTTTCCATAATTCCAAAGATGTTATCATCTCATCATAAACCTAACTTATTAATTTTGACTTATATTTATAAACCATAAATTACATTTAAAACCAAAAATAATAAAGTTATTTTTAAATAATGGAGTTATCTATAGCTTCCATAGAACAAGAAATGTGAGAGCATGTTATTTACATAAATACCTTCATTGGATCCACATTAACACAATCTAATCTAAAGCAGAACACAGGAGTTGCCCTTTAGGCTACAAAACTAGAGCGCCTGGTTCCCTGCAAACTGAAGCACATTAATAATTGCAGGAAGGAAATGTCTCTTTAATTAGTTACATCTAAGCTTAATAGGTAAAAATCTAGGTAGTTCTAGACATTACTATTCATATTATTCAGTTATTATTGATCACGTTGAAAAGTATTACAATTTTCGGACAGAACTAAACTATTGCAGAATGTAGATTATCATTAAAACATTTTTCAAGTGAGCGGAATAACTTACTTGTCTGGGTCCCTCAAGACTTGGTTCCATTTGACACCTAGCCCTTAAATGAAATAATTGCACCATGCCATTGGGGACAAACTGTACAATTTGTTAACCACAAATGCAACTTCTTTCATTAATTTCTCTCTTTTACAGATACTATTCACATCTGAATATTTCTAGACTAATAAGTTCATGCCATTTTAGGCTTCTCAAATACGAGTCACTTTTTGATAAATAAAACTCACTTCCCAAGGTTGGCAAATTTCACTGCCATGTGGACTGGCAATCCAGGCTCTGAATCTTTTGATGCAACAATAATATGCAGAGGCTCAATATTATCAACGTCCTCAAGATCATATTCTTGAGATACATCTGATACTAGTTTTAGGAAAATATCAAGACTTACAAATTGTACAAAGAATTTACATAGAGTTAAATTTGTAGAAACTGTGTATTTGGTGCAGCATTCTTCTCAAGCCTCAAATTTACTCTCTGAATCAAGCTCTGGGTCATCAACTTAGGTAGGGGAATCATATGATAGCAAATTATATAAGTAAAAGGGGATGGTACCGGAATGAAGGAGTGAAACAGAATGCAGAGCTAGATTAAAGGTGTGTAAGATAATACACAACAGTAATTAGGGTAAAGTTCATTCCAGAATAAAGGGCTACCATGGATAATAAAAGTAATGTTTCAGATTACAGTCATCATCAAAGAGTGATGTTCTCCACAATCATACTATATGTCAAGTATGCAGCTAAAACTCATACAAATGTTATAAAAATGTGATCCACAATATATATTTATTTAAATAAAGGAAAATAAATAAAGAAAACCACTCATTCACATATGAAATTAACCCGCACTGAATATGTTGAACTAATATACATCCAAGCACAATTAAATTGACAGCAACATTTGTTACATGCAGCTGACCTTTGAGAGCAGCACTCAGAAGATCCCTAGCTTGTCTTCGGACCTCTTACATACATCATCCATAAAGCATTAAGGTAAGTCTTTCAGACCACACCTCAATTTCTTTTCTTAGACAAGTAAGCCAGAAAGCTTTCTTTCTCTAGAAGCTACTGAAGGCAGATCCATTTTTAAGACATAATTTGGTGGCATTTTCCTACAGGCTGCACAGTTACTGATCATTTTCCTAGACCTCAAGGTATATGCAGTCAATAACTTCTGAGATATCCCCACATCCTTAGAGCAGTCTTCAAAATGCAACCAACAACTTTATGGAATTGGCATATTTTTCTGGTGTATGAAATAATCACAATGGAATATGTAGGAAAAAATCTGATGTGTGTAGCCCCCTCCCCTTATCCAAATGAGGCATCATATCTTAAAGAAAGTACGGAAATGACAATGTTAAAGATGACACAAATGAGATAACCATGATCAAACCAGGCAGCAATCACAGTATGAAACTTTCAGCACTTGGACAAATAGCTGATCAGTTTTTCAAGATACTGGTCCATCCATGGATCCATCATCAGTACAGTAATCTACCCATATTTTACAGGATGCTGGGACAACTGTTACTAATTCATAATGATCAAGTGTTGGTTTAAAATAAAAAAAATTAACTCCGCAGTCATAATTTATAAGGCTCAAAGAACATTTTTGAGATGACCAGTTCAAAAACTTGCTATGAAAAGTGCTGGACCACAATATAGAAATATGACATCTAATGGTTTACATTAATACAACAAAAGAAAGAGAACTCCATAAAAATACCCAATCAATCCATCATGTAAAACAGCAAAAAAGGGTCTACTATACAGACATCAAAATATTCAGATTTTCCCAGGGTGTTCCACATTTGCAAATGACTAAATTTATTGCTCAACATTAGTAAGGTGGTTTATAACCAAATATATATCTCAGAAATTGCAAGAAACAATTTATATATTCACCATGTTGTTGTGAGAGTATAATATTAATTACATAAAAAATGTCATCCTTTAACCAATGAAAAATTCCACTAAAATAAGAGGTAAAAAGACCGGTATATTTCCAAAAGTTTATTAAGTAGGGTTGAGGATTGATAGCAATCTTAAATAATGGGAGGCTGTCTTGAAAGGAAGAACTCAAAAATGAGTGGAAAATCCAATTCTGCACGTTTTCAATTCACAAGAGGATTTCAAAAGCTACTCACCCCTCCACCGTGACAACCCTTTGCAAAACCACTCATATGCACACAATAGGCAGTTTGTTTATTTAAACTGCATCACAGTTCAGCTGTCTGATAACTTCAACAGTCTGAACAGATTAGACCAACTTAATTATCACAACTACTTCCTCTTGAATACGTGGCATTTGGTAGGATTGTGCTTAAATTGTAATAAATTGAATTGAAAACTCTTCACTTCACATGACATGAAGCCTACTACACCCACACAGTTATAACTGCAATTTCTCATGCATAACTGCTACCACAGCCTTGCCAGATTTACCCCAATTTAGAAAAATTATTCTTTCAGAAGATACAAATAATGAAAAATCACCACACATACGGAGTAGAAAATATTATCATTCCAAATGCAATCACAAATAAAATAATGTACTATTCAAACGGCATTAATAAACAAGGTTTAAAACTTTGATAATTTTTATTTCAAATGTACATTAGTGGAAAATACATTTATATACATTAAAATTAACAAATTACAATTAGTGGAATATACTTATAATACAGGAACCACAACAAGCAAACCAACAACCTGGGTATAGGACCTCCTCTGCCAAAATGCATCTTTCTTATGCAGTCTTATAGGAGGCAGGGCAGAAATGTACCAAACCAATATTACAATAATAATATTCGATGGATAATTCTAAAATCAAGACGAAAATTACTCTGTATGTCATATTTCAATCTTATAAACAAAAATGCCAGAAGTTAAATGATTTGGTGGAATCTTTCATTCCTAATTTTAATTACCTAGTTCTTATTCACTCGGAAGATTCAGAAGGATCATTCCAAACACACCCTTAAAAACTAAAGGTGAACAAAGCTACTACCACCCTCAAACATCTCATAATGGAGACAATTTCAAACCTTTCAAACAATGTCAAACCTTGTAGGAAGCAACTTGGTTTGCAAATGTTTAGCAAGAAAAGCAAAAAACTTTACCTTGATATACAAATGAGGTCTTGCAATATGAGCAATACACTGTGTTTTGTCTGCCAAACATTACATGATCACAGATTCCCTAGTAATGATAATTATGTATACTTTTAAGTTTTGGAATTAATCATGATCATCAGAGTTCCCATTATTTCTTATAGGGAAATTGCATTGATTTAAGGTGAAGACCAGTTGAAATCTTTGAAATTAAATTAAGGCAGTGTATTAAAATGGACTTATATTAATGTTGATTTCAGGGCCTGATATTATAATGGTTGGTTTAAATGAAGATTATAGTCAATCTCCTACCTAAATGAATGTATGTATATTCACCATAATTTTCATTTTAACAAAATAAATATCACCACTTCCTAAAGTTAACAACAAAGTCCATTTCTAGTATACAATCTAATGCCAGGCAAGTTTTATTATGTTATACAGCCGATAATGGAATTTCCATAAGAGAGAAATGGAATGAGGCTATTCTTGCTGAAAGGATACATAGGAGTTATTGACTTTGTAAGCAGTTGTTACTGACTATAAAAAATTGAAACACACTACTGTTTGCAATTTCAAGCAAAAAAATATAAGCACGAAAAAGATCAAACCCTTCCTCTTGTTAATGTTTCTAGAATGACAACCATTACAAAAATTCAACAAAACTACAGAATATATGAAGTGGTGGTTGGTAGATAACACAGCAATGGTGATTAAGTCGTGGTTGATAGTAAAACAATGATAGATAGCAATATTGGAGAAATCATTCTGATTCAGATAGTTGTCACTCCTACTCTATTGCAAACCCATGAGTTTATTTTAATCAAAGCTGATACTGGTATGAGAATCTCAAAGATGGAAAAGCAACATCCAAAAGATGATTTATCTAGACTATTTATGGATTTAAGATGTCTGGGGTTTGTCCCCTCAAATACACAAAATAAGATCATGATAGCTGAAAAGCAAATAAAATAAATGTTAGTATTCATTAAAATAATTGTTCATAATTAAATAACTAAAATGAATCTCATAAAAAATTATTATCAGAAACGATCAGATAATGTAGGTAATATATAAAATCATCGACTTAAGTTGAGGACAATCTACTTGTAAAAATCAACTACCACCTACTTTTCACTCACCTGTTCCCAAAATCAATGAAGAAAGGTAGTGCTGAAGAGTTGTGGGAGAAGACATTTTTGATTTCATAAGACTCGCACCAATAAAATTCCAAAAAATCCGCAAATACTTTTCAAAGAGCATATGCCTGAAAGAAAATAGCCTTTTAGAATTTCACACGAAGAAATTACTTTTTACAACCATAACTTACTAGCTTCATACAGATATTTTTTCATTATTAGTCAAATAATGTAGGTAAGTAAAATTAAAATCATGAGCACAACTTGAACAGCTTATGAAAATGACAAAATGTCTATTTAGAGCAAAAGAAAACAAAGAAACTTACCAATGCAACCAGTCTCAACTTTTTGAAAATCAACTTCATGCACAAAATTACTGAAGTCCAATCTATAGCAAGTTTAATTTCCTTCAACTGCAATCCTATTAGGACAGAAAAAAAATTTAAAATAGGGAAAATTTAAAATAGGGACAAAAACAATATCAGATTATTGGAAAAATACTTACCTAAGTTTAAGGAAAAGAAAGACCAAAATATTACCAGTAATACAGTTGCAATGCAAGGGCACAGTCATTATCAAATGCTATTTCCACTCTGAAACAGCAACCAGCTGCAGCTGCAACTACACAATATTCCCAAAAGATCGAAGACCTTGCACAACTGTGCCTCATAAATTAATGCATGAACCCTATCACACACTTGAATAAATACTGAGCCAACAACAATAAGCTCCTTCACAGTAACTACATTGATGCTAAGATTTCAAAATGGGTAGAAAATAATTTAAGACTCCAATTAAATCTACTCATATTATGGCTACTTAGCCTGAACAGTATTGAAATAGCAAACAAAACTATTGCACAAAATAATTTAACTCTATAAGACATCACACTTATTAATCTTCCATCCTAGAACAGTTTTTTTTAATCCTTCTTTAACTCAAGGATAGCATACATTCATTTTAGAATAGTAACTGAGGCATATATTTGAAATTAAAACTCAAAGGACTACAGAATACAAGCATTCCAAAGAGAATGTTCTTGAACTTGTGTTACATTTCTAGTTGCATCTTTCCTATCAAAAACTTCGTTATAATATTGTTTTCATAAGGTAATAACATATTGAGAATCAACAAAAAGTCCTACGATATTGAAAGGGTACACATATTGTCAGGTACTCCTTAAGGTAGATGCAACACATCATCTCAAACTGGAGACAATAAGAAGGAACATTTTCACAAATGAAACCGATACCATAGTGAAACGATGTTTATTATTCACTCACATTACAATCCAAACTTTAATTGTAACCATAAGATCGGATAACATTTGTATAAGGTTCAACTTGCTTGGCCACCTTTTCACCTGCAAGCTTAGTGATTTTCTGTAAAAGAAAGAAGATATATTAAATGACAATTAATTTAAATAAAATAATGTCCATTAAAACATTCACTGAGGATCACTCCACAAATGGAGTGATAAATGCATTGGAAACGGACGTATCCGTAGTGAACGTGTTGACATTGACAACATTAAATTTCCAACCCCATTGACTAACTCCTCCTGTCATATGTTAAAAATACTTGTTTGCTCAAATTACTGAAACCTAATGATAAATTCCAGCAAGTAGCCTTCTTTAGCATTCTTTTTTCCAAAAGGAATTCCATCTAAGGTTATACTTGATTACAATAACTTTTTTCCTAAGACCCACAGGATAACACCACCAAGCCACCACAAAACCGTGCCACCTAACATAATAAGTCATTACTAACAATGATTAATCACATTCCATCTATAAAATTAAGCTAAAATTATTTTCAAGTTAACATTTCCTAATGAGGCTAATTTCCCAGATACTCAACTCAGATTCAATGAAGTTACTATCATAAAAATAAATACCGCATCAATCAGACATTGGGATTTTCACCTTTGAAACTATTACAAAATTACCACATCTATTCAAAAGCATGCATTAATTTAGACAATTGTGTAATTATAGTCACTGGTCTATCAAATGTCTAATGCAATGTATTATCATTGTCTGTCCAAGGTTTACAAAATTTCAAACCTAGAAAAGTGTATTACTACTTAAAATTACAGAAATTGTCAATTTGGTAATAATCTGTTCCATCTCAAATACCAACAAAGTTGCTCATTTTCAATCTTTGCAAAACAAATTATACTCATTGATAAGCTTTGCACCAAGAAGAGGAAGAATTCAATTACTTATGAAAACTAAAGGCTAATGGAAGGCTAGAAATAGGTAAGCCTATAGATTATGAATATTAGCACAAGACTAAGTCCATTTTATCTATAGACTTATTGAATAATTGAAAGAATAGTTTTCCATTGAGTAATTCAAAGAGATACCCTGGTAATTAAAGCTCAAAAGAGAAACAAAGAATTCAGGCCTAATTAACAGGATTATCCTTGATACAAAAGGCACCCAAATACATCCTTAATATCAAAATTACATATTCAAGACGAGTTAAACTCGCGTACATCAGGTGTAAACATCTGAGTGAATTTTGCATTCTATGCACAAGGAGATTAGATTATCGATAAAGTTAAGGAAGCCTGACTTTCAAAAATGTGATATTATCTGATTTTATATAAATTTTTAGTTGAAAAATAAGGTGAATTCAATCTTATAGTTCTTCCACAACAAATTTAGCTTAAAAAAGGACCAATACATTCCTAAATATAATACATGTAAGAGCACATATTGAAATCACACCTATTAAAAGTGGTATAACAGGTTAGAAATACTTACATTAAGGACCTTCCTTCTACGGACTTCGAGAAGGCTCTTCAGCTTCCTCTTGCCTTCTAGAGTTCGGACAACATGTTGGTACTTCCATCCAACTTCATGAGACAGCCTACCCAAATGGCAGTACTATAAAAATTAATTCTACATTAAAATGTGCATGCCTGACTGGTGAAAAATAAAGTATCTCCATATCTCCTCATACGAATTACTTTTCATTGAGATTCAAATAATGTAGGTAAGTAGTAAATATTAATCACAGGTAGAAATTAAATGCTCTAAAACATCTTCAGTGGACAAACCTTTCGGCCAGGTTTCAGACACAGTACTCTCATTGCTCCTGGAACCACCACCTTCTTTCTTCTATCATAAGGAGGTGGGCATCCATCGTAGGCCTTCAGTCTCCTAAGTGCATCCTTTCCACGCTGTGTTTTGTGTGGAAGCATTCCTGTTTTTCAAAATTTTACAATTGGCATTAAAAACTGAGTACTTCAAAGACTTATTTAATAAGAGAAAAGTATGAATATAATGAGAAATACTAAAACGATATCGGAATCAAATCCTACATTAAAAATTACTACAAAGACGAGTAAAGGTACCCTAACTTACAGACTAAGGAAAATACAAAGAGACGGAGATGAGAAAGTCTGATACATGAGATTGCAACCCTTAAGATTATGCGGCACCCACCTAGAGGATTTAGACCATAACACATTAAAATATTTAACGAACTCGCGAGGAATAACAATGGTAAATGAAAGAAACTCGTCCGAAGCTTCAGCTTTAGTGAAATTTCCACTTGCCTTGTAAATAATTTCTGAATCCGATAAAACTCAGGATTTCTAGTTCAAACACCCAAATAAAAACCTCGATTTTACTAAAAGATATAACAACTTAAATTTGAGGAATTCCGTCCGAACACAACACATTTTCTAACTAGGGATGACGTATACTTAAATCCTTCAAAATCTATAAGTGTTTTATGCACACCAATGTATTTCTAATGGTGAATTCCAGATTGAAAATGCCTAATCAGAAGCAAAGGAAGAAATATGAAACTAACAATATACAAAGCTGAATACTAAGGTTATTATAAAAAAGTGGCATGATTAGTAAAAGTTACCCAAAAAAATATCCACAAATACGACCTAGATGCATCACAGACATACTGATGGCAATACGTTCAAATAGATGCCCAACCTAAAGCCTTACTTTGGGCACATCAACGGCAGAAAATAAGAACTTAAATAAATTCGAAATTTTCCTAGTAATATTTTTCCATTGAGTGAAATTAATTTTTTACCGTTTTGTGGCATACAAGCGATTTCATATATACACTTATAAATTCCACTAACTTACCTCTAACTGTTCTCCAAAATATTTTCGCTGGAGCTCTGAAGTGGAATGGTCCCCTAGCAGGATTAATATTACATCTTTTCCGCAAGAAGGCTAAATACTTCAACTTGGTCCTGCAATAGAAGCACATGGCATTAACTAAAGCACCTACCAATGATAAACGCACCGCAAATATTGAAATGAAAAATACAGGGAAAATAATAATAATACAATTATAAGAGGCTTTAGGGAATACCTGAAGAAGTTGCCTGAGATATTTATCTGTTCACATCGGAGGATGACTACAGAATTTCCTTGTAAAACTGTCTTGGCTACAATAGCCGCTAACCGTCCCAAGAGGTGGCCTTTCCCATCGATTACGATGGGCTACCATGAAAAATGAAAATCATTATTATACACTTATTAACCATATGAAAACAGAATTCATCTGTAGCCGAAACATTCGTGAGACTATGTCAGAGTCCACGTGTGCAGTATAAAACAGACACTTTAAACCGCAACCCAAAATATTACCCAAAACACTAATAAATAATACCAAATAAAAAGTGAGACAATTTAAAAGCAAGCTAAAACGATGAACGTAACAGATCCACAACCAAAAAATTCAGGAATATAGACCCACCTTGTCGCTGATGCCCACCATTTCTGCAAAGAGGGTTCTCACGAGACTCGGCAAGGACTACAGCTATGAACAACTGCCGTCGATTCCGGCGACGAAACACGAGCTAGAGAAACAAATGCCTATAATAACGCGGTTAAGCGTCTTGACATCCGTCGTCCGGTAGTAGGTTGCAACGATGTCACTTTCCGATTTATATGCCGGCTAATTTGCTCAATTTAAGCCACTCAATGTATTCTGCATAACTTTAGTTAGCAATATACCATAAAGCGGATATGGATTACGAATTCAAACTTAGAACATCTAATGAGAGAGCGAAAGTTGAAGATTTGTTTGATTACGAAGGTTGCAAAGTTGGAAGGGGAACCTATGGCCATGTTTACAAAGCTCGTCGAAAAGACGGGTAAAGATTAGTTTTAAAATGGTAAAAATATATATTCTGTCTATCGAATTAAAGTATTTCTTTTGTCTTTTTTCAGCTCGGATACGAAAGATTATGCCTTGAAACAAATTGAAGGAACCGGTCTATCCATGTCAGCTTGTAGAGAAATAGCTGTAGGTCTTCATTAGTATATACTTAATTATCATGAAGTATTCGTCAAAACAGATTGCTAAAAATTTTAATGATTTGTTTCAGCTTCTCCGCGAATTGAAGCACCCTAATGTAATTAACCTTATACGAGTGTTTCTGTCACATAATGACCGAAAAGTTTGGCTGCTTTTCGACTATGCGGAACATGATCTCTGGGTGAGAAACGTTTGTCGTGTTTCTATTTATGTTCTTCATGTTTATAACTTTCTTTCTTTCTGCTTTCCAGCATATCATAAAATTCCATAGAGCTGCGAAAGCTAATAAAAAGCCTGTGATGGTTCCTAAAGGAATGGTCAAATCTCTTCTCTATCAAATTTTAGACGGTATTCATTACTTGCATTCGAACTGGGTTTTACATCGAGATTTAGTGAGTAATGACTATGAAAGATTATTTTTCCTCTTAATCCAAAAATAATCTTTTTCTACAGAACATTTTTACGACATATTACAGAAACCAGCAAACATCTTAGTGATGGGAGAAGGCCCCGAAAGAGGAAGAGTGAAAATAGCTGATATGGGTTTTGCTCGGCTATTTAACGCACCATTAAAACCCTTGGCAGATCTTGATCCAGTTGTTGTCACATTTTGGTATCGAGCACCAGAATTACTTCTGGGTGCAAGACACTACACTAAAGCGATAGGTATATTTTGATGTATTGAAGTTTTCAGTGGTTACTACGTCGAATCTCTTTAGTGAAGATTTTCATGTTTCATTAGAAGCAATTTTTGTGTTTTGTGAAAATAACTATTTCTGATCGTCTTCCTTTAGTGAGATGTTGAAAACCCGCAGAAGTGAAGAAATAAGTTGTCTTATAATTAGATTTTGACGTTTCAGTCCTCCTTTTTGTCTACATTGAAATAGTAATTTACTCGATCTTGGTCCTTCTTATTCCTCAGATATTTGGGCGATAGGGTGTATATTTGCTGAACTTCTTACTTCTGAGCCAATATTTCATTGTAGACAAGAGGATATTAAAACTAGCAATCCCTATCACCATGATCAGTTGGATAGGTATGTTTACGTCTTTTCTGACACCTCTTTTTTTTTAATGTGAGAGAGGCTTACTTTTACCTTAACTTTTTTTTAAGGATATTCAATGTTATGGGATTCCCACTAGAAAAGGATTGGGAAGATATTAGGAAAATGCCTGAGCATCCCACTCTGTCCAAAGACTTCAAGCGTTCCAAGTAAGATATTATTATTTCTTAGGTGTGTAGTTGCCTTTATTTTTTCTAATACTGATGAAAACTTATTATGATTGCAGTTATGCAAATTGTTCTCTAGTAAAATACATGGATAGACATAAGATTAAACCAGACAGCAAAGCATTTCATTTGGTGAGTAGCATAAGTTTTCTATCATGGAGTGGATGTAATAAATGCCCTTTAGTTAGAGGATTATCTTTTGCATCAAAAGTTAAATTTTGACTTTTTTGGTATCAGAATAACTTTTAAGAAGTTAAAAATGGTCTGTATGTTTAAGCAAATGTAAATTCATTGTAATGATGCATTTAGAATCACTTCGCACTAGTATATGTTGTAGCTGCATCCAGCATATTAAAGCTGCAAAAGGTAGTTGTCAATGACAGAAATTTCTTATTGTTAACGCTTTAAGTGATCAAGTTTTCATATATTTCACAATTAAATGAAATGCGTGACAAAAGCACCCTATTTATTTCATAAAGGATTTTTTCAGCCTTCTCAGCTGATTCAACTTTCATTGAAGCTTAATCCATGGTAAAAGATTCACATACCAGCAAGGTAACTTGTTTGATCAGTAAGCAGATTTATTGATAGTCCTCAAGGATTTCATAGTAGTTAGATCATAAGTATTTTCGGTAGACTATTCAATTGGAATTTTTTGTCAAAGAATCTGCATAACTTTATATTTTGCTTTAGTTGCAGAAATTATTGTTGATGGATCCTACAAGAAGAATAACATCAGAACTGGCAATGCAGGACGCTTATTTCCAGGAAGAGCCATTACCCACACAAGAGTAAGTATATTCTCTAATTTCCCACCTCAGCTTAAACCGGAAAGTATAAAGGATTTTATTTCTTACAGAGCCTATCTTACTTTATGCTCTTTTTAAAAATTTGTTCTTTGTTTCATATAAATCTCTCTGTGCATACTCCATGACATATGGAGGACGATGCAGATGAATGATGCCTTGGACACCTCTCAGAAAGGATTTCAAAATGGACGTTTAGGTTCTCATTTTGTTAGATTAGATTTCAAATTTAGAATTATTGATGGTAAGCTGATTAATAATCTCTTGTGTTATAATCTGAATTTTAAGAAAATCATCAGGGGAAAAGGTGCTTATAACATCTCTGCTCAGAAAGAGAGCTCAGTAAAAACCTGTGATAATTCAGTTTGCCTGGTAAAATTCTTAACGTGTGTATCTATATTTTAGTGTCTAGATGTAAATCATATCTGGAGTGTGAAGTTGAATAGGCTCTGTAATTTAAATGTTTTATTTCCTATGTTCAAACTTAGTGCGTCATTGTATAATTTGTTTTACGATTCCTGAAAAATCTTAAACATTTTCTTTTATAAACATTGATAGACAACTGTCGAGAGGAAGCTCCATTTTTTTAATAAATTTGTTTTTCTGTCATAGTTAAGCTTAACTAAAATATTTGGTTTGATATCAGAATATATTTATCTTTTAATCCTGATCAGTTTTCAATTTTCTTGCTTATTCGTTCATTATCTTATCCCTAGCCATATGTGAGAGCTTTCACTCTTATGTTAGCTGTTAAGGCAAAAGGTGACATGCTAATGAGGAAATACTATGAAAGGAATCTATTTTGGAGAATCTCTAGAGCTTAAAAATGAAAGCAGATTCCAAGTTAGCTTTCTTGAGACAATAATTTTCCATGGCATGAATTCATTAGCTGATAACCTCATAGTTGTATGATATACATCCCCCAGCTCTAAATTTTCCATATCTCTGAATAATGTTTTGATTATTTACGTAATGTATGGACACATTCATATATGGCAATTTTTTTTACCATATGTTATTATGACTTTTCATTATATAGGCCTGTATTTCATTATGCTTTTCATGTTTAACATGATGTAAGATTGTAAAGGTAGTTTGCCTATAACAAAAGCAGCATCAATGACATAATATTTTGTTAGTTTCTCTTTGTTTCTAAGGCAGGTTAAGGCTACAGCTTTATCTTCAATTGCAGTGGAATCTGCAGTTCATTTCATTTTATTCATTCTGTCAGCACCCTATAAGTAATAATGTATAACATTTTCAGTTGCACATAGTATAAATTTAAAAAATTATTGCTGGATAAATTATATTTAAGTATGTCCACTATTATTTAGTTTCAGAATGCTCTGATTGCTTCTTACTCTCAAAACAAATGAGATAGTCTAAGTTTTATTATAAGGTATCTTAGCGAAATATTTACTTACATAATCATAGTTATTGCTACAAAAGAAATGAATTCAGTTGTAAATGTTGCAACTGAAAGCGAGAAATTTTGAGGCAATTAAAATGGTAACCTTAGTGGTTATTTGTTCCAAGTGTATTTGCTGGCTGTCCCATCCCATACCCCAAGAGAGAGTTCCTGACCGATGATGACCAGGAGGACAAGTCAGAGTCAGCAGCCAAAGCAAGACAACAGCAGCAAGTAGCAGCTGCAGCTGCCGCAGCTGCGGCGGCGGCAAATGTAAGCCATGGCACCTCTGGGACAGGAGGCCATCAATGGTGGCACGGCCTGTCAATGCCCAATCAAGCTCGATAGTCTGAGTTGAATATTAGTTCGATTAATGTATTCTAATGGGTATAAATTCCCTCCAGTTTTATTTTAAATTGCTTGAACTCCATTTTCTTGGTATTCTTCCTGACTGTCCTATTGTACAAAATTCAGAACTTTCCTTGAGGAAAATTTGAATTTTCAAGTTCATTGTCACCCCGATCCGATAGCTGATTTCAAGCAGTAGGATTTTACACATACTCTAGAGTTCACTATGTCTGATGCACAGTATTAGCTCAGAAATTTTTTTTAGAAGAGAACCTTGCATTTCGTCAACAAAAGGAGCATTTCTTAACCCACATAATGGTGAACTGTACCTTCATGCATTGTCGTGCATGCCTTTACTCTGTGAGCTGCTCATTTCAGGTGACTGATTTTCGACTTGTCAAAGCATAAATGGAAACCTGAGGCCTTGGCTGTGATGTAATTACTATGTTGAGATCAATTTTCATGCGTGAAATTGTGTTCAAGTGTGCGCTTGCAAGAAGTATGTTATATTTTAGTAAGCAATAAATGAAATTAATCTCAAAATTTGTTTTACCTTGTTATTTAAGGACTTACTGTAGTAATGGTAACAGTGTTTGAAGTAGCATCAAGTCTAACTGGCAATACTCAAACTAACATATGAATTTCACTAAAAAAAGATTCATCTATTAACTTTCATAAAGCAGGTTTTTATTAGTTACAGTTTCCTGCAGTGATTAGACTTAGATAATATATTGTGCTCAATACACTGTGGATTGATTCAAGTGGAAAGCTTAATTGGAATTGAAAGAAAGCTTATATTTAATAATTTCAAGCTGTTTATTAGTCTAATCCTAAAAAGAAATTAATTTGAATTCTAATATTTTTCCATTTAAGAAATAAATTCAAGTGAATGCCAATAAAATTTTAATTGATCAGATCAAGAAGCATTTCCATAACAACACTCCAAATAAAAATCCAGTAGTTAAAATATATCATTTGTCATCTGATTGAGTTTACCTCACAATGTGCATTTCCAATAATTTACTCATTGTTCTTAACTTTCACATTATGAGATCCTTTTCATAAGGTACTTTTATGATAATTTTTGTCAGTATATTTTACAAGAAGAGCATGCTATCTCCTAAAGTGTGATACTTGAAAGTGGAGGTGTTTGACATAGTTCATCATTTCTTATGGAATTGCATGTTCTTTAAATTTTTAATTCTCTTGAAATCTATATTATCTTAATAAACTGAAATGTAATAGGTAGGTAAAATGAAAACATACACTAGGTTCCGCAACAGTAATTTTATTCATTTCAAGTAGGGAAAGGAAGATCATTTAATTTGAGAATCTTTTTTCACTACATACACACTTTAAGGGAAATTTCAATGGCTTTCATCAATCTTCATTGTTCAGATGATGTAAACAATTTCCTATGGAAATAAGGGTCATTTATAAACCAAATTAACTTCCTCAATGTCATTCGGGTAGCACGATGGGCATATTCAAATGCTTTAAATCCTTTATATGCCCTTGTGGAAAATATTTCGTAAACCAAAATTTGGAGCCTGGATTCTGTTGAACCTATATACAGTAAATTTTCTGGAAAGAGGCATTATCTATTCCCAGATTTGCTACAGAAAAAACACTGACCAAGATTAAGCTCAATTGTCATTATAAAAGGAAAATTAGAAGAAACTAATCCTATTTGCAGCATTTTTAACTATTTCCCTCGTTCAATAAAAATATTGAAATGAGTACAAATACAACCTAATCTTATGATTCACGTTCGGATCAGTTCATTTGAGAGCATGGCATCTATTTCTTCGCATATTAATTTTAATATGTAAAAATTTCATAGCTGAACCAATAATGCAGGTAAATCCAGGTATCAAAGCAACTTCCTTTCATAACAATAAGCCGTAGTAGGTAGAAAACCAATGTTACAAACACATGAAAATTTGATCCCAACATCATGAAATGTAACACAGGAATCCCAAAAACTATCTCCATAAAGATGACGAATTCTGAGTCAAGCCATCAACTGTTTAAAACGATTAGTTGCATAACAACATGGATACCTTATTAAATCTTCAGGTTTCCAGAGAAGACATTTATAAAACTTAATAATATCAAAAATTGATTGACAGAAAATCCACCCTTAAAACCTTTTTATTCAAAACAATCTTAAATATAGACTTTAAATAATGATATTGTTCAACTGATTGATTATATAATGGCCCTTTGAACAAACCTTGATAAATTCATCATGGAATTCCTAAAACTCAAAAACGCCTTAATTTTTTGTCTCAATTTTTTAAAGACATTTATCAATCAAGATAGCCACGTTTTTTGCAACTAAATTTATTTGCAACATTCCACATTTCCTCAAATTGGCATTTTAGGGAGGCACGAATCAAGGTAGCGGTGATCAAGGAAACCAAGCTAAGAGGGTTAGGCTGGGTCCACCACCACCTCCCCACACAGGCCAGCAACAAGGTGGAGGAAACAATGGGGGCAATGGTGCCACAGGAGGGCAACAGAACAGCAGCAGTGGACAGCAGCAGCAAGACTTTCACCATGTCCAATCTCAGCAACAGGGGCCACAGGGAATGATGTTTGGAGCTGCACCTACAGGAGGTGGTCCGCAGCAAGGTGGTGGGTCATATGGGCAGAGATTTTAACCCAACCCTTGCTTTAAAAGCCTTTGCAATTGTTCAAGAGGAATTTTATGAGTGATCAAGATGGGCTAAAAGATTTTTACAAGGAATATTTTATAAGCTTGAACACTGTCAGACAAAGGGGAAAAGAAAAGTTCTAAAGAGTTCAAATTGAAAGGTAAAGTGTGTGAAATGTGTATGTCGTGCATTTATCTAATATAGAGTATGTGTTGTGGAGTCTTTTAAATACCAATTTAATGAGGTAAATGGTTACTTTAAATTATGTATTATAAATAAAACTTTTACATTTTTAATAAAAATAAATCAACTTTCTTGGAAAAAAATGATAAAATTTTGTTAAAAGAGAATATACTCCAAGGAGTGACGGAGTTCATTTTTGCCTAAACCTGCCTCCAATAAGTTAGAACAAAGAATTAAGCAACTAAGAATTGCACATCACCGTGCAAGACCAAAATCATTGAGTTTCCTTGAACTATCTGCTTTTGACAAAATGAGACATTCCACCCAGGGGTGACATTGAGTATTCAAATAGAAAAATTTTAATGGAAACGAAGAATGAATGGATATTACTGTGTAAGAACGCAAAGGATATTATAAAATTTGAAAAACTAAGACCAAAAATTTCTGCTGTACACAGTAAATGCACAATTTGGACAAATACCACACTAAGTAGAAGAGAATCTTACAAAAATGGTCTTAGTACACATTGGATACCCAAAATGTACCAATGCTTGAGTCAGTAGGGTCCAATGAAGGATCGTAGAGAGTACAGGTTTTCTGGCCAAGTGTAGAAGCAAGGAGGGGGATTTAGTGAGGAAGTCTGACAACAATAAGGGAGAAATGGAATTCAGGATGTATTTATTCTCTATGTATTTATCAATATAAGAATACCAATTTCAAGTATGGATACACAGCCAATTCCAATGGTTCCAGTGTCTGCAGTCAACCAAAGCCTCATTAGATCACTATGACAAAAACTGGTTCATGTATTTTCCATAGGTATAGTTGGCCCCCACTGGAAACTGAACCCAGTACCACTTTCTCCAAATTCAAACATGTTGCCCAATCAAGTATTTGGGAGCACATTTTCCATAGGGTTTACCATGTGGACTTAAGCAGTTGTTAGCTCTACAGTGATGATGATCCAAATCTTCCACAACCAGCCATATAGTGTGCATTCTAATTTTGTGGAATTTGGGAAAACTTTGCACATATTAAATAGTTACCAACTTTAGTTTAAGTATTGTCTTCTAAATGTACACAAAAAGAGTAATTGATATAATGAAACATATCAAGCGATCCTTGGTGGAACATCGCTATAATTTATCAAGGATTATGAAACAAAATTTGAATGTCTGCAAATAGAAAAAACACGAGACCATTTTAGAGTTAAAATTTCGAGGTAAAATGTAAGTCAGATGATGAGGTTGTTACCTCGAAAGCAACCGCGCATGTGTTTTCTCTGTTCTGTGGACTTGGTCAAATTTTGTTTCATAATCCTTAATAAATAAAAAAAAGAATAACTGATGGTAAATCCAGATTTCTGAAATCTCAACATATCAAAGAGTAATTTTAACAAATACTTTATTATTTACAGCTACAACTTAATCCTTTCACAATAATTTTTTAACAAATTATATTACTGATTAAATACTACACCCTAAATAAATTTAAATTTTCTATCTTTGTAAGCCACCTCACCAGCTCTCAACTTCTTTTCTATAGCGTCCTGAAAATCGAAAAAATAGCACTAAATAAAAGCATTTCGTTTAAAAATCAAATTAATCCACTAAGGGGGAACGGGTTAACTTGCTTACCCTACTAGTTTTCATCCACCAAGTATAAAGAACAATTGGAGCCACAACAAGCGCAAAGGCATACGCCCCTGACTTTGGCGTAGGTTTGAAATGATCGTATGCTGTAGCCTTCATAGACATAAAACGCTGTAGACCAGGATCAAACTAAAAAAGAAATATAAAATGTTCAACAACAACACTTTCGGGTTCGTACCAGACTGATAACGCGAAATTTTATTCTGTATCCTAGTGTAAAATACATAAGGTTTTTGGGAATTTTTAAACTAAACTACTGGGAAGACTGGCATTGCACATGCAAACCAAACCAGTTGCATATGAAATCAAACTTTTCTTTTAGAAAATATAGTACTAGAATATTTGTCAGAAAAACCGATAATGAAATTTATATTATTGGAAACGCGGGATAATACTCTAATATTCGATAGTATTAATCACAATTCACATTATTACACGAGGCCACCGTTGATTTTTTGGTGGAATTAAATTGATGAACCACCAATCTGTTGATACACTGGATATGAAACTATTTAAAGTACATACTACTAACGTCATTCTTCGGCAGGACCATTACCTATCATTTACGAACCCAAAATGAGAGCGATATCACGATAAGAATGTCAACTTTAGAATAACATTCACCAGAGAGAGGTCACAGAAAATGTTCAGTGATGAATAATTATGAACATTCTGCACCTACGTAACTCATGGGCATAAAGCAGTTGGGGTCAAAAAATTAAAATAGCCAAAACTTAGGCTGATCATTCAACAGTCACTGAACATTTAAAACGCAGAAGTTGGAGTGCTAGACTCTTTCAGCACTCATTTGAAATAATTGACAGCTCTACTTGCATATCACTGTTTAGCAGGGACAAGTAGTTAAAAATTGAAACTTTAACGACTAAATTACTAAACCTTAAAAGTACCACATAAATTAATGAATATACCAAATAAAAATTTACATGACTGTTTCATTTCTTGACAGAATTTACCAAAAAAATTTCGAATTTAACTTGAACGCCCTTGAGGGTTCCTAGGAAAATGAAAGTCAATCAGCACATTCATCACTTCCATTTTCACCTAATTAGAAATTCATAAGGTTGCACAAGCTGAAGATATTGTCTAGGGAAGGATTTCAAGAAAAGCTGTTGAAAAAAGTTTTTTCTGTTGGAGTATTCGACTTAACGAAAATGGTGGACATCTTTCGTTTTAAAGGTTACAGATAAAACTTACGGCATATCCGCCCTCAGCTGTTCCATGCCTGAATGGATCTGTTATGAGCTTAAAGTATTCACGTTTCAAAGCCGCTCGCTTTTTCGCTTTCTCTTCAATATCCTTTAAAACTTGAGGGGAAATATCATACTGCTTCCCGGCCATGATCCAGATGTTGGAAGCGCCTCCACCCGTGGATAAAAGAACTATAGAACGATAGGTCGAAGAAAGACCGACCGAGAATTATTTGGCACTTTATGTATGTTACAAAATCAATATATTATCATATCAGTTAAGTTATGATTTAACATAATGATTTTTGAAAACAGAACCTTTTTTTTTTTCAAGCTTTCTATGTTTCTCTAAATCGTTAAGCGAATCATGCTTCGTCCACGAATCACGCGCCTCTCTGGTCACGAGGTTTTAAGTCAGCAGCTAAATGGCTAAATCGCGGAAACAACGTTGACAGCTGTAGTCGGCTGTAGTAAGCCAGTGGTTAAGGATTGAGGAAGGTTGTCCGAGGTAAGTCCGAGGAGAACACTTCCTCTCATCCATGCTCTGTAAAGGTGATTACTTTCACTTAAGCAAATTTGGATTATTATTTTCAGATTTCATCATGAAGCATATAGCGTTATTTGCCATGATCTTGGCTGGGTGCCAGGCAGTATCGTTTTTTAACCTTGTTATGGATGAATGGGCTGCTTTCAAGGTAGTGTTTTCTATAGTAGGAATATATCTAATTGAATTGCACACTACAGTTTATTACACTCTGAGGTATCATCTTTTTTAGCTCCAGCACAAAAAGAATTACGATAGTGAAATAGAAGAGAATTTTCGTATGAAAATTTTCATGGAAAATAAGCGTAAAATTGCCAAGCATAACTCCAACTTTGAAAACGGGATTGTTTCCTACAAGCTTCGCCTGAACAAATTTGGAGATCTGGTATTTGAAAGATGTATTCTTATGACCTCATTGTGTTCACTATGTTGAATCAGTTACTAATAAACTTTCCGTCAATTTTAGCTTTCCCACGAGTTCAAAAGTTTGGTAAACGGATTCAATAGGACAAAGTCTGGCAAATATCTTGGAGCTAGCAACTTGAAAGGAGCAACATACATTAGTCCTGCTAACGTGGAGTTACCCAAACATGTTGATTGGAGGAAATTGGGAGCTGTGACTCCTGTAAAAGATCAGCGTAATTGCGGATCCTGCTGGTCATTCAGTGCTGTAAGTTCCTGCGAGATTTTCATTAATTTCCGTGCTAGTTTCATGTTATAGGAAAATCTTGGTACAACTGCTTCAGTTTGTATTCTATTCCAATGTTGTTGAATTTTTGGAATTTCCTCCAGACTGGTGCCCTTGAAGGACAGCATTTCCGGAAAACAGGAAAGCTAGTATCTCTGAGTGAGCAGAATCTAATTGATTGCTCAACAAAATACGGCAATCAAGGATGCAATGGTGGTTTGATGGACCAAGCATTCCAATATGTTAAGGTTAATGGAGGGTTAGATACTGAGGAGTCTTATCCATATGAAGCAGAGGTTTGTTTTCATGCATTGCATACTAGTTCCCTAAATTATTTTATGCCATGAACTAATTGCTTAACTGATCATGGTTACGTTCTGAATGTTATAATAAAAATTTTCATTTCTGGGTAGGACGATAAATGCCGTTACCTCCCAGAAGATTCAGGAGCTACCGATGTTGGATTCGTTGATATTAAAGAAGGCAGTGAAGATGATCTGAAAGCTGCTATTGCAACTGTTGGCCCTGTTTCTGTGGCTATTGATGCAAGCCATGAGTCATTTCAGTTCTATTCAGAAGGTAAGTTTCACGATTCAGAAATGATCAAGTCTTCATTACTTATAGAGAGCTACTTTTTTGTACATTTTCTCATTATGTTAATTTATTATGGAATGGCATATTTATGCGATGAAAATTTGTTTTTTTAATAGGCGTATACTATGATCAGGAGTGTAGCTCCACTGAATTGGATCATGGTGTACTGGCGGTTGGTTATGGAACAGAGAAATCGCCCAGCGGAGAAGACCAAGATTATTGGCTGATCAAGAACTCATGGAGTGAAAATTGGGGCATTGGTGGATATGTAAAAATTGCTAGAAACAAAAACAATACTTGTGGTGTTGCAACTCAAGCTAGCTACCCTCTTGTTTGAGTTGTGCTCTAAATCTGCGTAAGTTCCAGATGTGATATAAGAATGAATTTCATTTGACTGATGCTGTGATCATTTCGAGCCTTTGGAAATAGTTTAGAGAATTTCAAGGGCTTTAATTAATGAGGATTTAATTTGATTGTGCCACAATAATACTAAGGTTTTTTTGGACATCACATTTTATTTTGATGTTTTCATCAAAATATACACATACACAACAATTTCACAGTACAAGTCAACTTTGTTGACCAAAATTTGGTACATATCCTATGATTAAAAATTTCTTAAAGATGAGCATCTCTTCTAAGATACTGTTTCACGTTACTGAACAAAGAAACATTGATATATAGTTGTACAAAAGTTAAAAAAAAGTTTTTCGAAAAGTTGATCAGCAGCTCTCTATACTGTAAGAGTTTTGCCTCTTCCTTCTCTTCTTTTGCAGATCTGAAAGTAAATTTTAACTTTTGCTCAAATTAGAAGCTCTGTAAATTTTCTTCACTTCAAGGAGATTAATGTACCCCAAAGAGTTTCATTGAATAAATGTAGTTATTTAGAATGTTACTTTGTTTTTAATGTACCTCAGTTTGATTTGTTGTGAAAATATGAATCTTTAATAAAGATTTTTCATTTTGAAACTTGTACATTTTTATTCTAAAAATATTTTATCGCTAAGTAAAAGTGTTGTTGAACTATCATAAAGAATTAAGCAAATTGGGCTTCTGAGTAAAATACTTAGTCTTTCCAAGTAATCCAGGAGGATTCGTTCTAACGCAATCTACGCTTCCGTAAACATCAAACGCTATCTCCAATCCACGACCTTTCCTCCCTTCGCAGTGCTGCGTAGAAGATAGTGTTCTTTGTTATCAATAACTGATGGAGTTCAGCCGTTCGCCCTTTCAGGGCATAAAAACATTTGCTTCAGAAATGTATGATGATAGCAATAACCTAATCGGGATGTCAGGTCTATGGCCGAAAGCGGGATCTCTGAAAACAGTTGGTGAATTTCAGAATCTTAGCTAGTAACAGAAAGTGAACATCCTTAAAAGAAAGCCAATCTCTTAGAGAAGCTTCATTTTTAGAAATTTCTGGGATAGAGATACATACTTTCATTATATAGGCGCGTGCATCGATGCGTATACATCCACAAAATTTGCGTTGATAACCAAATTGAAACTGTACGAATCATTTCCGAAGCATCGTGACTTCGACGAAGAGCATGAAATCATGCTAAAACTACTATCTCCATACTTTATTAACGTTTATTTTCCGGGTCATATTTTAAACTATCTTTCTCAGGTTGAGAAAAGAAAGTTTGATGGTGCAGTTCGGAAAATAATTTCTAGATTTTCTCAGATCTTCAACGTGCGGCCTTGAAGCACAAAACTCCCTTCATAAATGGAATATGGGGTTATTCTGATTAGAGAATCCTGACATCTTTAAAAATACATCCAATATCATCATTAAAAATAAGAGATTTCCGAGACAAGTTATCCTAAGCAGTCAATTTGCAAGAAAATTCTTATATTTTTGGAACCGTTCCGCTAGTTCATGCGAGGTCGATGATGTCATGATAACAAATATGTGAGAAAATAAAATGACGAATTCGTACTCTTGACCACGACATTATGACAAGAGCATTTTAAAGTGACACTGATAGGTATAATCATCATTTCATCTATAGCACCCAGGTGGTTATGAGCTCAAATTCCTTTCAAGTCGTTTCAGATACTTTGAAGGGTAGTTCTAGAGGTAGATAAAGCAAGAAAGACTTCATACGTAAATAATTAAATCTATCACACCATTAAATTACTCGACTAAATTCATCAAATATTATACCATAAACCTTACAATTTTAAAAGGAAATTTTCAAATTATTCGCCAATGGAAATCGAAAATTTTACTGACAAGCATCTTCCTACGCAATCTACGAACGACGCTCCTTGTAATATCCGCAAGGCTCCTCAGAAAAGGGTAAAAAGAACCCTGAGCAATGAGTACGATTTCAAGGGGATATATCCAAAGGATTACTAGTCATTCGAACAGGAAATCGCTTAGTCATTGTTATGGACTTTACATTTGACTAAGCGGCTGACCTTACACTCGTGGGGCTGAGCTGGTATAAAAAAATGCATACCAATACTTCGTATGCGTAATTACTACACGTTCTTCGCTCTTATCAAAAAAATCCCAAGTATGACGCAGGAACCGGTATGCCTATGATTCAGTCGCTTCCCTATGAAGCGACTGAATCCTTCTCACAGGAAGTCTTATAGCTACAACCGTACCAATGTAAAAATTGTTGAAAAAAAACCGAAGGGAAACTAAATGTTAAAATTTTCAAAATTAGCAATACCTTTCAAGTTTCTTGATACAGATCATTTCAAAACAGAGTAGCAAGGAGCCCAATAACGGTTCTGTAACTAATATCCCAACTAATGCCGCAAGCTACATCGAATACATCGCGAAAAATCTGCGACTCAAAAAATAAGCCGTTTTATGATACCTTTGAATATTTGTTCGCGGTAAATTTGGCTCCATCTGCCCAGCGAAAAATACCACAAAAAGAATATATAATTATTTTTAATGTGTTTTATTAAACTTGATATGAATTTAGTAAGTACAGAGGCATATAACTGAAAATCCGATATTACGCTTCTTATTTCACCTAAGTTTCCCTGTTAACACATAGGGGTCATGCCAAGTTAATGAAATTATATCTTAACGAGCATTTAAAAGCCAATCTACCATTCAAATTTATCGGAAAATAGACACATTTTCGTACAGACTGGCTTGGGAATGTCATACTTTTGTCTCCAATAAATTTCATTATTCTACTCTCTAAAGTGATCGAATTCATGACAGCTAAATAACACTTATGATTTCTAAAAAGTATCATAATAATTAATTTCTAGATAAAGGACAATTACACAGAAATGAGTAGTTAGTTTTTGCTTACCAACAAGGATTTCCATGGTTTCTGTGTAGCTCGGATCTGTAGTCCTCGGATCGCACGCTATTTAATTCTTCTGAGATAAATAGCAAAATTCGACTTATAAAGCACAATTACGATCCGGTAATTAAAACAATTTCATGCCCAAGAAACCTATTTGTAATGAGAAGAGGAAACCGCGGAAACTTATACACAAGGAGGTGAACAACGAAAACTCGTAACCAACGATTACTAATAGACGAACTCCATTTAACTTCTAAATCTCGAATTCCGACGAAAATATTGCACCCAAAATCAATATTACAACATATTTCCAACAGCTTCGCGTTAAATTCGGAATAAATAGAACAAGTTTTACTATAACTATTATCATAAATATCGTTAAGATTTTCAGGATTGGCTCCTAAATTACCTGCGTAACCCCTCTGCCACACTCCCACGAGCGGCTTGCGTGGTATCAATTTAAATGCACACCAACTAACAAGATCTTGTAAGATCTCAAAGTTTTCGTAAAATTTGACGAGTTACGATTCAATTAGTTACCATTTCAGCAAAACTTCATATAGAGACAGCATTCCATGGGTGGATATGAAGTGAAACAAAAGCTTACGCTACGCTGAATCGCATTTAATATTTGCGAATTTATGAAAGAAATCATCAGAAAATTATGATAAATAACAAGGACATCAATATCGTAAAAACTGGGAAGGTAAAGGAAATAACTACGCCGCTAAGAATGCCACCCATCTTAAGTTTCCTTGAAAACAGAGATATTTAAAAATAAATTAAGGACAAATACACTTTAAAAGGACCATTTCGTAAGTTACGACAGGTTCTTCTTGTGTGAACCAACAGCTGAATATCTTGAAAAATTTGTTAACAACTAACATAGCAACAACGCAGAAATTTCATAAAATAATATTGATGTCAACCGTCTCTAATAAAGTCGGAAGGCTTGAGTGTCAAACGGAAGCGGTATTTCTCAACACTTCCTTCAGCGGATAAACCTAAATCGTTTTCAGAATAATATGATTAATAAGTGAGACAATGAGGGAAATACCAGATCTGTAACTACACTTAAATATTTTAACGATTTTCTTTAAATAGGGCAGAATTAATTTTAAAATTAAGAAAATTTGGAAAATAATTTCAGGTCCACTATATGCGTTCAAATTTTTATGATATAACACGATATTTCAATTATTATAACAGAATCACAAACTATTCAGAGCGAAACCGAGGACTGAATGGATTTATAGTTTTGAGAAAATATCAATTTTAACTCTTTATATTTTAATAATCGTGAGTTTCATAGTAATAAAGCTTTGTTAGCGTTTCATCTGCTCTGATAATTTACAATCAGATAAGGATAAAATGGATAGGCTACCCTGAGACTAAAAAAATCGAAAAAATAATCTTCTTTGAAATATAGTTTAAACTTTTGGGTAATTAATGCAACAATTAGTATGATGTACATATTGGCAAAATTGACGAAATCGCAACATTTTTTTCTGACGCAGGGCTCCGGCTTAAGAGACAGTTATCAACTACTGTCAACTGTTTACTCGGACCTTTATTAACTTCACTATGTTGCCAAAGACATTAAATTTGACTTTATGCGTTTGGTTGCTAGAGTTTTTTTCACAGATAACTACAGCTCTATTAATTAATTTACTATCTTTGAGGTTTGCGTA
This sequence comes from Ladona fulva, assembly GCA_000376725.2. Lineage (NCBI taxonomy): Eukaryota > Metazoa > Arthropoda > Insecta > Odonata > Libellulidae > Ladona > Ladona fulva. The sequence continues at coordinate 3,077,192 of KZ308327.1, read as the reverse complement.
ACGCTGACGGAAGTTTTCGTCGTCAATGTGAAACGCTTGTTAATAAAAAAAGCTTAGTTATTAACAAGCGTTTATCATTGACGTGTATTATTAGTTCATTAAATTTTGGGTGAAAACGGGATATTTTACTTTAAGTTTTCCCATTTTGTGAAATTCAGAATTCCCTTCCGATGCGCGATAAAGATTATTTTTAAGAAAGTAATTAAATCGATTTCCAATGTTTCGGATCAAATGCAAAGGCTAAATCACGTACACCGTTTACTCAAGCAAAAATTGCTGACGCTTATTTCCTGGACCATAGTCTTGAAGTTCATCGGCAGAATTATACCAATTTAAAAGTATTATATAAATAACACGTTTATAGGATGCAAAATTTCAAAAGTTTTGCTTAAATAGATTCACTGGAATCAAATATTTTAAAGTAACATTTATCGTCACTATCAGGCTGGCATGCCACCTTAAGCAGAAAATGTAAATAATAGCAGTAGTTTAATTTCACATTTACAATAAAGTTATGAAATAAAACAAAACACGTTTCCATTGCTAGTTCCACTGCCAAATAAAAGATGTAATTCGAAGAAATAACTCTGCTACCCTTATAATTCCAGAAAATATGTACAGCAATATCACGCTCACGCTAAGATTTCTCAATGGAGGAAGAGCTAAGATCACATGAGGGTGTTAAATACTAAAGTATCTTCTTAGCCGCAAACAGGCAATGAGAACAATTCAAACTTCATGAGATCAACGAGTATTACATGAGAACTGGATGAGGAAATAACGAAATCTCCATTTCATTCCGATGCATAAACAACTTAATATTTCCTTTTAAATATTTAAGTAACGTTACGAACTGGTAGTTTGGGCTTGCTTGAAATAACTTTTATTTCGATGAAGCTCGTTTATTTAATGATTTGGAATTTTGTTTCCATGACATGTTAGGAGTAAGAAAGCAGGGTCCGTAACTGACAATAACTTAATTGAACCTAACGAATAAAATCTCAGGTTGCTAAAGGTGTTCTGGCCCCTACTCTATGGATACGTCAGCACATCGCGGTTTATTGATGACGTCATTGAAAAGATTGGAAAGTTTGACGACTCTACGGTTACATGGTATCAAACTTCTTCGCTAATTTTTGAAACCGTTGTAAGGTCTCGAAAGAAATTTTAATTTTCAACGCGATCTTAGGAGAAAGTCGAAAGAGTAAATACTCCACTTCAACCATGATAGTAGTCATCAGGACGAGGGCGTTTGAAAAAGACGTTTCTCTTCGGAAATTTAATATATTTTATTACAGTGTGACCTCAATCCGAAATGAATATTCCACAAAATAAATAAAATTTATTATTAAATTTCCTTTCTTACAGTATCTGTCTCAACATCGTGTATAGGAAGGTAAATTAATCTTTTATATGACCAGTAAAAATATTGAATAGAAAGCTTTGGTTCTCCATATTTAGAAGGAAATACATAAAAATATTCATATTTATACGAGAAAGGTGATTGGGCAGATGATTTCAATGAAATTACATGAAATATTCATAGGTGATATAATTTCAAATCTTCAGAGAGAAAATTCTCTTCTATACTGCCAATTTCCACAAAAATTTACCACAATACGTCTTCTGCGTGAATTTTGAGCTTCTTAAGGCTATAAATGTACTTCATAATAAGGTCATAGTTTTTTGAGATTAAAGTCACCTTTGCTCGCCATATAAGACGCATTTTGCATATATTTTGTCGGAGATCACTCTTACTATAGAATACTGGCAGAGAGCATATTCAAATATATTTACTACATCGCTGTATTGAATGATAGAAACATCCGCCTTGCGTGGTAAAGACATGAGGAAAAAGAGTGAGAATGGCATCAACAGTATTTTTTTCGCAGCATAAATTAGCGATCCAAAGGTGTGAAACTAGCAATTCGTTAAATATGAAAAATCAAAGAGATTAAAGTTCTTAAAACATCTTTCAAGGCAAACATTATATATTCTTCTCTCATGTTAAAGCAGCTTGACGTTGCCTTGAGCTATCGGAAATAACCAGGAGGAGTCACTAAAAAACAAGGTCGCGTAACTGAAACTATCCGTTGGTGAAGGACTACTAAACTTCTCTTCATAATATTTACATTGCGCGTTCGTTCAACCGACCACTATATGTGAAGATTAGTGGTTACTTGCTTTACGACATTATTGGTAACGCATGAAAAGAGAATTTATGGAACAGGAATCAGATGCGTTTGATAAATAATAAATTATAAAACGTACTCACTTTCGAATGTCAACGACACAATTCCATGTAAAATATCGAATTTCAACTTTAATCATAGCGAAATATTGCACCTGATTATGCAAAATAATAAAATGCGCAGAAAATTAGTACCTTTATTTTAATCTCAGGACACATCCTATATGTACTAACATTATCAACGTATCTGTGAATAGGTTTAGATTAATAACCCGTGAGTCGCCAGTAGTGTTTGGCGGGAGGTGTATTTTGCGAACCCATACAAGGATGTGCTGCTGGACACTGTAATAATAATAATATTATTTATACGAAATTAATTCATGTTGGACACAGACTTCGTGAGAAGGCCCCGAAGACTCTAAAGCTTCAGTTTATATCCAAATTATTTGCAGGGAGTGGCTCAGATTTGCCGGCGAATACCTGCACCGATCCTTCTTTCAGACAATCATATTCGATAATTCGCTTCTCATAAAAATGATAAAATAGACTGAAGTTGAATAACGACATTTTTAATACACAGAATTCTGTGTGTGCTCGGGGATACGGCTAAATCTCCGCGTGCCGACATTGGTATACTTCTGCAAGACGTCTCAGCAACGTCGAGCAAACGCTTTAGACACGTGCAGCACATAGGATTTCAAAACAATATTGCATCATTTAATCGTAACCTAAGTCCTGAAGATATATGCAAATACCGCGTCGGTTTCTCTCCATTTATACTACGACTTAGTCTGAGTAAGTTTCCGTTTCAGCTGCTTCTGGTTCGCTTTCTTCAACATACTAAATACGGAACGACACTCAGGAGTAAGATCGACGATAACTCAACTGCTTTTAACGCGCCTACTCGAGTAACTCCTCTGGGCCGTTCTTTTTAAACTTTACACATTTAGAGGTTTCCATTCGCCCTTTCTTTCCTAAGATAAGCTAACTAGTAAAATTAAACCCAATTTGTAGAAGCACAATCGAAATTGAAGAAATAAATTAATTGTTCTCTCATAGTAGGCTAATGGTATAGCCGGCATGATTCTATTGCATAACTACGATCATAAAACTGATTTCATTGATTCTGTTTAATCAATTACGCAACATACAATGTCAAGGTAGTAAAAACATTAAAAGACAAAAATTAGCAGAGCAAAATTAGCCAAGAATCATAAATATAAATAGCATTTCACAAGAAAATAAAAATTGTTATAATTTCTTTTTATTTTCAGGGAGTAAATATTTTCACTTTAATTGAGGTATACACATACTGCATACACAAGTACTGCAGGAGCTCATATGACTCCTTGAAGACTCACAGCGACTGCAGGATAAAGAATACTTCACGAAGTTGAAATTGTAAAATACATAAGCTAAAAATTAATGCTTCCCAAATTTGAAATTTTGATAGCATCAACCCCACTCACTACAGTAATAAATTTTTTTATGAAAAATTGTCCATGACAAGATTTCACGATTTTATCAAAATAACACGGAGAATAGGGTCCTCTTACAATGTGACCTTGAAATTTGAATGTAACTTCAAAATTCTACTAAAGAAAGTAACTCACAGTTAGCTAGTTTAAGTTTTCTCTGCTAAGTCCTAAGTCTTCTTCCAAAATTAAAGCTAGATCAATCAGCAAGTATTAAGGATTTTTCCCTCACTTAAAAAATTCTCAAAATATTTTGACAAATGTGCTTCCAACTGATTGGCTGATTTTACTGTTTTTAGGGAGAGGGCAATGATGAATCAATATTAATCTTTGAGAAAAAATTTCAGCATTGTACTACACTTTCACAGACCTAATAGAAAATTCTCATGAGTTGAATAAGGCCACAATAGTGGCCTAAGCTGAGTTATTCCTGGTTTAAACCTTGGGTAACGCTGAGCTTAAACAAAGTGAGAAAACAATGAGAAATATAGTGTTGATAGCATTTCAACTGATTCAGAATAAATTTTCTTTTTTAAATTTCTTTAGTTAAAGATTGCCTTGTATTATTCTAGGAATATACCCATATTAAACTCAATAAGAGAAAGACATACACTGAAGGAAAGTGTCTTTAACAAACTTTCTCTTCATAATTTAATATAAATGCTTCAATATCTGTCAAAAAATTACTGATACATTGTTACAGATATCTATCAGAAAGTGACTTAACTAGGAATTTGATTTTTTCCTTTTAAAAAGTTGCATTCACCTGCTGTTCATATATTTTGATGTGGCACAATTGAACAGCCTAAGTTGGAAATATATTTCACATCACTGAAACCAATGTAAACTCATACCAAAAGGTATGAGTTTACATTAAAGCAATGGTTTTAATTTTATGGTTACTTGTTCTAACTCCAGCATTCAGTATTTCTAACATTTTCCACTAGTATTAACTTTAGACCAAAAAGCATTATGCATGTTTATTAAGTACTGGATTCTGATTAATTAATTCTGTACTTAGTAAACATTTCCTTTAGTTAGTTGTGTGTATTTATTATGGTGTATGTTTTCCTGTATATGACTGATAATTTGTTATACTTTATTATTAGGTATTCACTCTAAAATGGTGCTGTCACTGTACGTAAATCTATTGAATAAATAAATTAATTAATTAACTTTCAAATATTACCACTTCTGTTTCAATATAAGATAAATTTTAACGTTATGTCTTCCTTATCTAACCAATATTAATGAAAGGCTTTTGTATTTAGGTCTACAATAAATAGCCTTTTCTTATAAATTTCACCAAGAGAGGAAATTTATGTAGTACATACAATAAATGAACTAAAAATTGGGGATTTCATGAAGCATGAAAGCTTATCTTAAATATCATAAGCTGTAAGAAATGATTTTATCACAATAAGCAGTGGATGGGCATAAATTTTAGACAACATTTTGTGTCATTTTCATAGAAAATATTCATTATCCAAATTAATTACAATATTAACTGATGGTTTGAATTTTAGATTTTATTGACTTGATCTTTCTTCTCAAAAACAATTTATCAAAGGGTACAGAGATCAAATCATATGTAGATTCACTCTACCATTGCTATTGAGCAAATCTCTCTATAATCTCCCTAACGAGGCAAATAAGTAATAATATAAAGCAAAATTAAACAAAATTTCATTTTTAAAATATTACCAAAGCAACAAAGGCAAATTTTACCAAAATCAATAACAAACAAGAAGAAAATCTTGAAGAGTGTTTGCAGAGGATTAATTTAATGAACACTTCCTCAAATTAAGTGCTACAAATTTTGGTATGGAGATGGAAAAAAGTCTTTCTAATCTCTCTTACAACTTGTATCATAACAGTATAAATCATGACTTAAAAGATGAGGATCTGGAATCAAGAAAATATCTTATCTGTTGTAAATAATTGGTGATTTCAAGTTAATCTGTTATCATGATACTGCAGACAGTTATTTTATGAACTGATAATTCAAACGTCATCATATTAAGTATAACTATTTATAAATGATAAAATAAATAAGTGTAATTCATATGTGGTATATATATGGTCTTCAGAATAAATATAAAAACAAATGTTTGGTAAACAAACACATGAAGGTATTCAAATGTTTCATGAATGTACCTTGGTAACGGACAAGTTGATTTTGAACCCTTAAAGATGGATTTCAAAATCAATGAAAAAAATTGATTTCATAAAAGTTAAGTAATGTTCATAGTAAATGACATGTACTTTCTTATTAGTTTTATCATGTTTTCAAACTGAAAAGATTTTTTATTTGAGCATGATAATGAATTTAGTGAGAGAAAGTAATATCATTACCTTAAATTATTCACATTTTCAGTCTTTCTTTTTAGGTTTTTTAGGATTTCTGCTGCGGGATTTGGCTTTACAGAGGGGACAGATGGGGGCATTACGATGAATCTGCTGATGACATGAAAGACAGGACTTCATGGGCGGAGGCTGTTGCCTAGACAACAAAATAAATCAAAACATATGGTTAATCACAACAATTCTCAAAAAACAATCATGATCTTTTCAAAAAGATTGAAATCTAAGATAGACATAGATATTTCTGCAACCAGAAGCAAGATTTTCTCTTCTTATTTAAAGAATTGATGTTATAAGGAGTTTTAATATAAATATGTTTAGAAATTATATTGCTAAAACCACTATTACCCCTTAACTAGTCACATCAAGTATATATAGTAGTATAGTAATAACCCAAAATATCTTTACTTGTGAAAATTTTATACTTTAAAAGAAAAGGTCAACGAAATCTTTTATATATTGCAATCTACCATTTTATTGCTTCAATATTTATGGCAATGTATGCAGCTGAACATGCATTTTATCACAACATGAGTGTTTGCATCACAAAAAATCACTACTTGAACTGAAGGGTGTCACCAAAGAAGAGATAATAATTTTAATTTTAGAGAACTTATACAACAGAAAATTTGCAGTAAAAGTCATCATTTTTATACTCCATACTTAATTTACGTTCATCACCACATTTTCATGATGTTCATTAGGACTGTCGAATCCAAAGAGTGATTTTTAGTTTTGGGTCAATATCATCTGATGTCAATAGTTCATAGCAGCATATTAAGCAACTACTTAAGATTTACAGTGACTTTCATTCTCTAACTTAGGTAACATAATAAAAGGAAATAAAAGAAGTGAGGTTAGGTGAGATTTGTTCCATGTTTATTTACCATGAACACTTTGAAGAAAGCGAGATATATCAATAACCAACATTCCAAAGAAAAGAATAGCAATACTGCTTCTAAAGAAGAAACAGAAGTGAAAAATGCTGACATGATTGGAACTCAAAGCCCAGGTCTCCAACTTTCTGAGTAAGTATTCTAACCAACACTGCTTCTCTTCTTTGTACTAGGATACCCATTTAGAATGACAACTGAGTTTAAATGTACTACTCCCTCCAATTATTTAAGTAACATTTGAAATCTACTGCAAATAAACATAATATCTCATTGCAGTCACAACGTAGAACTTCCAAGATGTGTGCCTAAATTTCACATACCTCTAAGGCCTACCATGCACTAGCAACTTTTCCTTAAGGTGATTTTATGAGTTGCCTGACTTAAGAGTGGCTTGTCTTCTCTGGTTGATGTGCAAAAACAATAAATAAGTTGCCCATATTTCATTGCAAACAGATTTCATGATAGCTGTATGCATTTTACCCTTGTTCTTAAACAGCAAAGGAGGAAGCGAAAACCAAACTATTTTGGGTCCATCCAATAGTAAGCCAGATACTATTCAATTCACAATTTTACAAGTATTTTGTAAAGAGGGCATCTAGGCAAATATTTTCATTATTTTCGAAAGAGTATCAATTGGCTGGTAAAAGGTCATCTTTGTCTACTTCCATCCTTAGAATTGATGGTTTTGATAACTTAATAAAATTCTTGGACCTCGAATGATTTATCTAGACACAGTATTGCGATTAGCTGTGCTGCCAAATTAAGATGCACTGATTTGAGACAAACAAAGAATTTTAAAATATTATTTTAATAACCTTTAACCAAACCTCTAGGGAGGTTGATATCATTACAGGTTACACATAACCTATTGATTGAGAACAGCAAAACTAGAGAAACATTGTGCTGCTAGGTTTTTCCAACCACACATAATTATAATTACACCCCAACATTCTGATTCGTCTAATAATGATCTGTTCATTATATCTGTTTTTGCAATGTGCTTTTTATCTATTTTAAATTTCCTAGGGAAGGAAGATGGGATGCAAGAAAATATTTTCCATCAATCCTTGTCCGCTTATTTATTTTTCAAAGAAATAGCAATGACAACTCCTTATATGTTTTTTGAGGTACTTTCCTCTGTTGAACCAGCCTTAGGTCTAGTCATAGTTTGAGGCAGATCTTCCTCTTTGTCAGCTACTTGCTGTTGATTAAGTCTAAATGTAATAATGTGGTCTGGCTTCAACTGAATCGTGCAGAAACATCAACTGATGTAAAAACTATAATAACAATGACAGGTGTAAAATAAATATTTATGCCTCTCTTTTTTGCTATATCCTGAGGACTCATGGTTTTCATTCACATTATACTCTCTTTTAAAGCATGTTCTTAAAAATGTCCATAATTTCTGCAGTTCTTCACCTACATAATTTACCAACTTATCTAACATATTTTTGAATCTTTTTACAGATATTTATCAAGAGACAACAACTTTGTTTCCCAATATTATGACTTTTCATTGGGAGAAAAACAACCAGAGAAATCATTGGAGATACCTGTAATGCACTAAGTGAAAATTTACAGTCAGATCATGTGCAAGAAATAAAATCTGATGCTTAGCAATAAATTGCCAAGGATTTAATACGAAGAACAAAATTTCCAAATGGTATTGGAGCAGTAGATAGAAAGCACTTTAAAGAATGAAGAAATCCTACTTCAGTGGCTCTGAATTGTATTACTAGAAATCTTTCTTTTCCACTGTACTTATAGCAGTAGCAGATTCTAATTACAATTTCATTTATGCTGACTTTGGGGTTATGGATCATCAAATGATTTAAAAACCTTTAAAATTTCATAATTTTCAAAGGGATTAGAAAGAAATGAATTAAATGTGCCTAAATTGAATCATTTTCCAAGCAATGAAAACAAAAATTCAATGCCATTTATACTGCCTGGGGATGAAGTATTTGTTCTCTCTTAGTACATATTACCAGATGAAACCTTTTCATGAAACAATGTGTTTTTAACTGCAGACTGACCAGAGCTCACTGGATGGTAGAATGCTCTTCCGGTATCTTAACTAAAAAATGGTTTATCTTCCATAGGCCACTTGTTAGAAGTGTTGAACTCAGTAACAGTAAGATCAAAACATGATGTATCATTCAAAACTATAGAAATGATGGATTTTGCTTAGAGGAAACTCTATGAATGTCCTCTGGAAAATATTGAAACAAAGGGAAACATTCAAGCTGTTTTTGTTAGAGACTACTTTGCAAGTTACTTCACTTTGCCTCATAGGTGTGTTCCATTTCAATATCTCAAAATGTAAAAGACAAATTAGAGCAAAATGTAACTTTTTAGTTGCTGCAACTTATTAATCAGCTATACATGTGGCTGTATGTCCTAGTGTGTTCATTTCCACAATTTAAGCGTTGTTTAAAAAAGTTGCATGTGTAGAGTAGGCCTGAGAATATGTCCATTAAATTTATGTTGATTAGAGGATAATTTGTCTATTGAACGCAATCAATCATGACTATGACTATAGGAATTGATAATTATGAGAAAGTAGAACAGAAATTACATCTTAAAAGAGAACCTCCTCATGAATTGAGTGGTTTATGAACAATTGCTAGGGGAATTGTGGTGAACTGTTATACTGATAGCATTGACAGGTTAAAAGCAGGGTGCATCTTATAGGAGGATTTAGATTATATTACAACCCATCAATTACACAGCCCTAAAACCTTGCTAAATCTTAAAAATGAGAATATATTAGTTCAAAGAAAACACAATCTGGCTCTGTCCACAGAAAATACATTTGAAAAAACATGATCAGTTTCGAGGGTTCTACCTCATCTTATGGCAACCGGAAGAAATGCATGGCAGAACATATATAGAAAGGGACAAAGAAAACAACTGAGAGTGGGGGAGGAGAGGAAGGGGGTTTGGCAGAGAAAGCATGGAATAGCTGAAAGATCCTATGGAAAAGGACTACCAGGAGGTAAGTGAGGAAGTATGGAGTTGAGGAGAATGGGTTGTTTTTTGCTGAAAAGATATTCTCCTCTTGTAATTCCCCTACATCTTGTGATAAAGACAAATATATCTTTAAAATGTCAAAATTTTAAACTCCAATAAAAAAATCGATTTTCTTAGGTATGAATTCGTGGAAAGGAATTACAGGAATGAAAGGATAGGCCAGCAATGCATGTGGGGAGCAAGGGAAGAGTGATGGAAAGAGCTAAAGGAGCTATAAGTGCACATTTTCTTCCACAAAGGACATACAAGAATATCAGAAAAGGACACAGTTGCATAATAAATTTGATCACCTGAATACCAAGAGCCATTCATTTGATTTAAAAAATTTACAAAAGTGGACAACTTGGAACTGAAATGACCAAAACAGTATGCTTGTTTGAAAGATAATTTCAACACATGCTGCAATGATGACAATGACACTGCAGAACAGAAAATTGATCTACTTCAGCCAATACATTTTTGAGGGCATCTTTGTTTCATACATGAAGAGGAAGAAAATACCAAGAAAATTTTATAAACAGTACATAGGCCTACGAAGAAGACTACATGATACATGGAAACAAGGGAAAAAGGATGGAGAACAGAAATGAGGAGAGGTTTTATAAGGTAACAGAGTAACAAAAAGAAATGAGGCAGGAGTGAACGACATAAAGATGCTTTTATTAAAAGCAGATACGGTCAGAGACCGTCCCTCATGAGTAGATTATAGCAGTGTCCAAGAACATGAATATAATGTATGAATAACCTTGGTTAATTCTACGAAAATCCTACCTAAATGTTGGCGCAGGTCCTGGAGCAGGAGGCAGTGGTCTTTGGTCTGCCTTGGAGCTACCAGGCGGTCCCAATTGTAAAGGTGGAGGTTGAGGCGGTGCTAAAAATGCAGACGCTGGTGGGTGATGTGGATGATGATGCGAGTGATGAGGATGAGGGTGTGCTAATCCAAGCCCTGGCAGAGTACCCACTTGATCCTCAGCTCTATCAAGACCCCACTCCGGTTTTGTGAGTCGGTCAAAGTAGCTAAACAGAAAGTACCTTTTTTAGAATTACAATTCAAGAACCTACATATAAACACAAGGATAACATACGAAAATACAACTTGGTCACTTACTCCGGGGTTATTATATCTGCTTCTTCTTCATGTAGCTCTGGTAATCTTTCAAGACCTAGATACTCTCTTCTCATACGATCAATATCATGTTTTAAAGGACGATATTCATCATGCAGACGTTTGGCAGTTTCTAAAGCCCGATTGCGAGATTCTTCTGCTTGTTTTATCACATTTTCCATCTGCCAGCAAACAATTAAAAATGAGTTCATCTCAGCATGTTGCGATTATAAACACTCTAGAATTATTAAATGACTAACGGCATTAATATCAGCATGAATCTGTCGTAATTCTTCAACATGGGCCATCTTCTCCTGCATTAGAAGATCCATTTCCTGTTTATATTCAGTCAAGCATTTCTCTTCTTGTTCTTTAGCTTCCACTTCATGCAATATATTAGTCTTCATCTTCTCCAACTGAATTGTTTTCATTCTAAAAAAAACATTGCCATTAATATAACAACTGCAACGAAGAAAGATCAATAATGCTCGCCATTCAGAGGTGACATTTCCATTCACAAAAACCTTATTTCTTTGATCGCTTCTAACTTTGCATAAATGGTTCTTTCCTCTAAATTCATTGTGGTCATCTTTACTACAAAAGCTTTCGTAAGAATCTGTACACCTGTCAACTACAACGCCTGAAATTTCTACTGAAGACTCTGTTGCTGCGGGAAGGCGTTGATTTTAATTCACATCTTTTGAACACCACTTGAAATGCGGTAGATTTAAATTATTATTTTTCATTTATTTCTGAATTCCAATACATCGTATGAGTGATTTTATATTTAGATGAGGTAAAATTTTTACCAGCAAATTAATGATTTTTTTTCAAAGAGAATAGTTTACTTAATTTTCTAGTTTCATTCATACATTTAGTACTTAAAAACTTCCTCCCTCATTCAAACAGCTGAACCTCTCATTGAAAAATTAAGGGAGACAAAGTTTTACAAATTTTCCCTTCTGGATATTGTTCATCAAACTGTGGACGTTTTTATTTAAAACATCTAAAAATATTGTCCCATAATGCAGCAAAATCACCGCTCCGTGCTCATGCTACGGTGACTCTTAAAAGGGAAGGTAATGGAGGGAAATCTACGATAATGGGAAGAAAGTCTACTTTGAAGCAAGGAAGTATAAGTACACAAATACAACATATTTTGTAGATTACTAAAGATTGAATTACGCAAACTACAAGTTAGATCGTTTCGATTTATTCGATGCAAGTGATATATCGAGCTCAAACAGCGCCCTCTCGCTGGTACAGCAGGAAACGATCTCCTGTCCAAAACAATTTGGAAGTTATCTGTGGCAGTAGTCGGTCTCGGAAAGTCAAGGAGTGAGGAGCTACGTGTAATTCTCTATGGGCTCTAAATATGTTTCAATATTGCCGTTGGTACACATATGAATTTGGCATGTGAAGGATTATTTTGAGGTAAACCGACCGAGTATTGAACGGCTGGTTACTTTTATGGCGTAACTGCTACGTAGTAATGCTATGAAGCACCATTTTGGCTTCAAATGAGTCAAGTCATTTTCAATCAAGGAGTGATTGTCAAAGTATTCAGAAAACATGACTGAATGATATGTAAAAAATAACAGAAATAAAATAAATCGCATCATCTTCATCGAATTATAACTGTTTTTGTGCTTTTAAGGGCAAATTTCGCTATAGGAAACACATTTCTGATCTTTTTAAATTCTCAAATGTTTTGCTTTCTTTTAGAAACACTCATTTTCGGCTGCACAATATACGTTTTATTCTTGATGATTACAGTTTTCATCTAAAAGTTTATTATTTCTACCTTGATAAGAAAATAACGTCTCTATTGAAACAATTTTTATTTATTTCAGATATCAAGATGACTACCAATTTAACAGGAAACCTTGGACAGACACACAATGTATCTTCGCTAGTCGGAGGAGGAAACCAATCAACTCCTCTTCATTTGCATCATCCTATTAATGTAGGCACAATAGGTGTGGGGCAGGTCCCCCACGTTAAGTTACCCCAAGCGTCTCCAGCAACTTCTACATCAATGTCTTCCACTTCTAACTCAGGAAATGAAACGCAGGTATTTATGTTCGGTGCTGTCTGTTGACGCATATGACAACAGAGAGTATAATCAAAGATAGTCATTGTTTGTTATGCTCTCCAATTGTGCCCCTTGCAAAAATAATTATATAGTGGTATTTAAACTGATGAGTTCAGAAGTTCGAAACGTTCATCCAGATGGTTCAGAGTAGTTATTTAAAAAAGAAACTTTCTAATCTTGCTAACGTACCCATGCTCTGTCAATGACTGGCTGTAGTAATTGTATTTTTTGACCATATTAAAAAGTATAATAACTAATTCCTTTTCTCTTTGTAAGATGCTTACCAGAGCAAGACTGCAGGACTTGGTCCGGGAAGTAGATCCTACAGAGCAACTTGATGAGGAAGTAGAAGAGGTTTTGCTTCAATTAGCAGATGATTTTGTTGAATCAGCTGTTGGCTCAGCATGTCTATTAGCCAAGCATAGGCGTGCTACTACAGTAGATGTGAAAGATGTGCAACTTCACCTTGGTAAGCAAATTAGATTATTCTCTTCGTTGTGTTTTGAATCGTTATACCAATGCACGATCATGGGCTGTCGATCCCTCTTAATTAAACAGAGCAGTACAAAATGTATTGCTTCCTTAGATGGTTGGTTTATTTAGGATATAGGAACATTTCATTCCCATGGAAATAATTTACTAAAAGGTCTATGAATGATTATTTGAAATGTATGGTTATTAAAGTTCACAATTAGAGAAAGTAGCAACTAAGGAACTATTTTCGGTGCAGAAAAATTCATAATATATTGTTTTATGTTAGAAAAATCTAGAACATGAATATCAGTGGTCTAATTTATGCAGCAGGCAATATGTCTCAGGAAAAGCTCACATTTTGTTTTGAAAACAATTGGTTTCTCTCCCAGTTCCAATAAAGAAAAACTTTAAATATTTCTGCATAATAATCTAAAGCAGCTGTATAGGCTCGCAACCTTTTTTTGTTCCTGTCCCTCTGTTGGCTTTAAAGTAAAATATCCCCATATCATCCAGGCATGTGACATGCAAGCTGCCATTCGGTGTGTGGTTTTGTTATGACTGGTAATAAATATGAAGTAATCTAAGGAACCAACCGCAGGAAAATTTTTGCAGAAACAACTGCTTTTGTAAGACCTTAGTAATGATTTATACTTATTTACTGATAAGCAGTACTCCCAAGGGGTACAGGTATTGTAGGTTGGGAATCCCTGATCTAGAGTATATTTCAGGTAGGATCTGGTTCAGATCTTCTTGAGAAATGTTTGTTACTTAAAGGTATTTACTTTCTTATTATGGTTTGTAAATAGTTGTCATGCATTTCATGGTTGTTTCAGCCATTTACTCAGCTGTTTAACTGATGGCTAAAGTGACCTTGTTTTAAATCTATAATTTCATAATAGATTAAAAATTCATTATTCTAAATCTCTTTCAATGTCACAGGTGTGATACATCAGTGACATCTTCTTGGTTGTATTTTTATGTTGTCAATTTGACACTATTTTAATTTTTAATGGGATTATATGTAATTATAAACTTTTTCTCTTCTCCTGTATTACAGAACGAAACTGGAACATGTGGATCCCTGGTTTTGGAACAGATGAACTTCGTCCATACAAACGTGCAGTTGTAACTGAAGCTCATAAGCAAAGGCTTGCTCTCATTCGCAAAGCTCTGAAAAAATATTGAAACTGATGTTTACAGTAAAATAGACATTTAAACACCTACCTCCAGGGCTATCGGCTTTGCAAGCAACTTTGAGTGCGAAAGTATTGGTACCTTATCTTCAAAGAGAGCTATGTGATGAATTATCTCTTGATTGTGAGGAATTTGGTGTTAAGTGAGGAAGTAGTTGATGGACATTTATTCCTCCTATACTAAAATGCAAAGGAATTCAGTTTTGGCCAACCTGTCCCATGGACCATTTTATTACCTGTTTGCCTTCTTGCTGTGTTTGTAAATCTGATTCATAAATTCAGTTTATTTGTTAAAATTGTTTCTTAATTAACTATGCAATATGACTGAATTTTAAATGCTTTACGTTATGCATATTTATAGAAGGCTATGCTGAAGTTAGCATGAAGATTTTATAGATCTAAATGTAGCACTTTGAGTCATTGATGCAGCAATTTTTGAGGTTGATTTAAACAATTTACATATTGATGTGTCTCAAAGAAAATTGAATACGTTATTTTGTTATTATTTTAACAACTTTAGAGCTAAGGTTAATTTTTCAGTTACAGGTTTTTTCATGGCAGGGTATTGTGTTAATTAGAGAAAAATTCTCTTTGGATAAACTCTTTCTGGGAAAGACTGTTGCATTAAATAAAAAGCTTTTCAAGCTTTTCGTAACACTGGTTATGCTAGTTTATTATAGGCCACCTGAGCATGTATCTTTCTGGTTATGAAAATTGATATTTAATTTAACTTTGATTAAATCTTGACTATCTTGATGGGTTATTTTTTATTTGCATTTATGAAAAATATCACAATTCAGTGCAGTTCACTCTACTTGAGCCTGCCTTCATTTGACTTTGTATCATGTTGTCACTCAGAGGAAGTATCATATGCCTTAAAATAACTTAAGCAGACACTGGATTTGTCAGATTGTGACATATTTTATAAATACTCTGGACATGATTAACTGTATGAATCCTTATGGAGATTTTGGGTTCATTTATTCACATTAATATCCGAAAAACATCCTTATATGTTTATTAGAAATAGTGCCAGAACTGGAGTATCCTTCAGTTTGAAGCACTCTGCATTGAATTATAGCAGAGATTATCATCCTATGTTACTTGGCTACATAATTTCAAGATAGTAAAGACTGTAAATGAATGTTTATATTCCCAAAAGTACTGTGACAGTATTATACTCGCAATAAGTATTCCATACCAACTAAATGGATAAAGCATAACAAAAATCGATTCTAAGATGTTCTCTTGTTACCTGATGCAGTAATTTTTCTTGCCTGTGTAACTTGCTTTTGGTGAATATGATGAATGGGTGCTTCAACCTCAGCAATTTATTTTACTAAAGTTATGAAGGAAATATTTAAGTCAGAACTCCTTGCTCCTTTAATTATACCAATTCATACTTGTGGATATGACGAACCATACTGTTCAAGTATTATAGCATCGTTTTTTTTAGATATGCTACTGCTAAATACAACCATGTCTTTAGAGGTATTTAATTAGATTGACATAAGTGAAAAATCAGAGAATCCTACATTAGGAATGTTTTTTCTTCACCCAGCTTATTTTAAAAATTGGAACTGGAGTAAACATGTTTCTGTTTTATTTATGAATGGAATTTATCATGCCCTTACAGTTTTCATCTAAAAGTTTATTATTTCTACCTTGATAAGAAAATAACGTCTCTATTGAAACAATTTTTATTTATTTCAGATATCAAGATGACTACCAATTTAACAGGAAACCTTTGCCATGTATATAAATTTTAAATGTCTGGACATTAACAGGAAACCTAGTTTGCAGTTAAGTTTAAAATATTTTTTAGGTCTTTTTTTATATCAAAATGTTTTCAGAAAAAGTTTCAGTTAAAAGTGTAGTTGTGTTGGCTCATTCACATAATGTTTCATTTAGAGAACATTTGTGACTTTCCTTCTTCAAGGTCAGAAACAACCTTGGGAATATAATATTTTCTTGGCAAAAATCTTTGCTAATATATGAAACCTTAAATGCTTTGTCTTTTGGTATGGTAGGATACCCTTTTAAGACCACCAGAAAGGTGGGATATAATGATTAGCAGATAGTGTTTTGCACTAGCAAAATAACTGAATGAGTAATTGTATAGATTTAGTTATAGAGAGGTGTATCTCAAACCCTTGAAAACTTTGGAATGATTTTTCTAGAAAACTAGCAATTCTTAAAAAGATCTCAGTCATTTGATTCATACTATATTTTCTTAGGTAAAATCTATATGGTTAATGTGATATCTTTCTTTTTCTAATCCTAATAATAAGACCCCTGCAAGGTACCATCCACAATTCAAAAAGCAATGAACCTTGCCTTGTTTTTTACCTTTACTCTTTAAAAAAAATCAATTTTGTTTAGTTTAATTTACAACTAAGACAAAGAGTTAACATCAATTTATTCAAGAATCTTCTATGAAGAACATTCTAAACTATAGTCAAGAACAACTTTAAGACTTACAAAGATATCTTTTAATAAAAATACATCAATTCATGGATCAGTAGACATCTCTTCAAAACCTGTGTCCCTACCACCTGCAAAATGTACCCCAACTGCACTTGATAAAAGAGCATTCACATTGCGTTCTTCACCAGAGCCAAAAATATAGCCATTAGCAGTGTCAACAGCTGCATGCACTCTGCTGATTAGTTCTTTATTTTTTATACAAAGAGGAATGAATGAAACTAGGTTATAACCTTCAATTAACTCGACCAGCGCTTTATTTAATTTGAGACCTCTTTTGTGGGCAAAAGGATCCTCATTTAAAGCATCAAGAAGATAATCAAGGTCGAGAACTTCAGTGTAGAATGAAGGATGAAATAGAAGCTTTCCATAACGTTCAGTCAAATCTGTCTTGGAAAGAACATTCACATGGGGTAAAGCAATGTTCAACATAGTTGTTAAAGACATGAGAAGAGTTGAGATGAATTTTCCTGCAAAAGAGGCAAAAAAGTTACAAATATTTATCAAAAAGACTTCAACATTTTATTCACAAAAACAAATAAGTCCTACCTGGGTCACTACAGTAATGAGAATCTATCAAATTAATAGCACATAGATGCATTCCAAAACCAACTAATTTTTCAGTAATGTTCTTCACTGAATTATGATGCGTATAAAGTTCAACCTAAAATAAATTAAAATTTTTATCAGTTCAAAGAATTTTACCTGACTGTATGTAAACACACACTAAATATCTTTATCTGTTATCTGTACTGAAAGGCATACAGAAAGCATTCTACCATCTAATTTTGAAGAAATATTATGGAGACATTCATTAACATATGTCTTACTTAGAGGGTTAGATGTAAGAAGAGACTTGTTAGTCTCAATCTAGCCCTGAATAAAGTCCTTTATTATTATTACTCTTCATCAGAATGCTTGGGGAAACTGCATCCAACATTGTAATGAAAATTGTTGATTATGATTGTTTGTATGCATATAAAGCAACACATTTGGTATAAAAAGCCTGCATATAAGTTTGAGCATGTACATACATACCCGCATATGAATATGCCATACAAAAATTCAATTAAACAATTTAAAGCTCTTTAGAATTGATATTTAGTTCTTCTATCAAATTAAAATTCTTTAAACATTAGGACACTTAGATATAAAATAACAAATTTCTAGCTTTAAATTAAACTGAAGCATTCACTGATAAATTTGTTCATGTTTACCTGTCCTGGACAGTCAAATATAAAGTAATGGCCCTTGAAATGATTTATTTTTTCAAAGAGCCAATCCATGTTTTTCTCCAAAAATTCCATACAATACACTAGTCCTCCATTTGGCCCAAGATGATAGTTAACCATTACTTCTTCAAGGGTTATTAGATTAGCAATATCAATAGCTGGAGTATACATCATTCCATCATTGGCAGGATCTGTCGAATAATATCTCATTTATTCAATTACAAGATTATTTGATTTGTGCAAATAAATTCCAATAATATTATAACATTGATCAAATTATGTAACAATCAATTTCAGTAAAATTTTTAAGTATGATATGAACATTAAAGAAGAAACTAGATGGATTATCAGGTACAGAATAAAATTTTAGACAAATATCTATTATATCTGACCATTACTTTCCTTACTTCAATGGTCTTTAGAAATAAAGGAATTTTGGGGCACATTATACTCATACCAATATTCACCACTGCAACTTTCCTCCCGATCTGCTGCAGAAATTGGCTCATTTCATGGCAATAAGTAGTTTTACCACTACCTGGTGGTCCAATTACAATTTGTCCAAAAATACTGGTCATCTTAACAGTTCCTGATAAAAGAATATACTTATTAGTTAAATGAAAGTTATCACAAATTTGTAGAGAAAAAGTGTTGCCCACCAAAGAGAATGTTCCAGAAGAACTTCTTTCAACAGAGTAAGAGTTTTCACACTGTAATCTTTCAAAGATATTCCAAACACTGCAGGCTTGTTGATTCGCAGATGCTCATATAAATGACGGGCAAATACATGGATATCATCTGAATCATTCCCTAAAAGAGACCTAGGAAGAAAAAGCAAGTAAAAGGCTGTTAATGACTATGATCAGAAGGATATAAAGAGATGATCAAAAGAAAAATTAATACAAATTTATTTATTTTTGTCAAAAAGCTAGGAATATCTTTAAATTGTGTCTAGGCTTCTTACCCAGAAGAGGAAAATAATAATGGTTATTACTGCTGTTTCGATTGGTTAATTGAAACCGCTAAGTCAAAATACAAGCTAATGAAAAAGCAGAAAGAATATCTAGATAAATATAGAGAAACATCTGAATTTATGAATCAGATATCCGAATACCTTTTGCACTAAAAATAAACTATTTTTTATTAAATTACCTGGTGTGAAATACTGGGTCTGAGCTGCTACTTTTCACTTCATCTCTATTAACAAGGACCAAGGCTCCAATCTTCTTGAATTGAGTTACAATAATCAAAACTTTATCCCTGAAAAAAAATTCAATTGAAAATAAACTGAAATGAGCTAAGTATTATACTAAGTATATACTCTACATCTATATTTATGTATGTACTCAGCAAGCCACCTTTCAGTGTGTAGCAGGGGGTGCATGCACAATTTACTTCCCCAATCTATTACTTATGCACATGATTTGCAGAAAAAATTAATTTTTGAATTGAATTGTTCTAGCATCTACTTCTGATTTTTATCTCAGTAACAGAACAATCAATGTAACATGGAGAATGCATAACATCAGTTAAATCTTCTAAAAACGTACTTTCTCTGAACTTAGTCTGTTTAAATCTAACTTCTAGAGATTCCCATCCTGCATCCTGAGGCACCCAAGTAATGCTCACTGATTTGTTGTATCAATTTTTTTACAAAACATATTTCCATTAACTGTAGTCTTTCTAATTCTCTAATACAACACATTTAGGCAAGATCTCACACACTAGATACATACTCAAGGCAAGGCCTAACTAACAGAAAGTAGCATTGCTCACAGACTTTTTCTTTGCTCCTACTGACTATTCTCTTAATGAATCCAAGTTTCTTAAAAGTTTTTCCACATATATTACAGATTTGGGTACCTCATACCTCATATTCATGAGTGTTACTTCAAGACATTTCACCAACTCTACTGTTGATAAGGTTTTCCCTTGGAGGCTGTTTAATTAATCATTGGCAACAGATTTTCTTTTGAAGAAGTTAATTTCTGAACATTTTTCTACATTGAACTCTAATTGCCAATTATCGCACCATTTCATAATTCTATCTAAATCATTTGATAGAGTAAATAAATCCTGTCTACTTTATATTTCCCTATAAATTACGATACTGTCTGCAAATTTTCTCACTTTAATCTCGAAGTTATTGCTAAGGTCGTTGATATATACTTCAAGTAGTAACAGCCTAATTACACCTTGCAGCACACATGAAACCACTTTCACCAGGTTGGGACTAAAACCATCCAGTATTACTGGTTGTTCATCCAGTATTACTGAGAGCAGGTCCTTAATCCAGTCCACTACTTATCCATTAATACCCACAACTTTAAATTTATAAAATAATTTATTATGTGAGACATTATCAAATGCTTTTCAAATATATAAAAATATCCTGTTGATTTGCCTTTTATTTTCATCATATTTCAAGACTTTGTGAACAAATAATGTCAGTAGAGACTTGCAAGATTGTGTCTTAAGAAAACCACGTTGATTATTCATTATGTATTTGGATGTGTCAAGAAAGAACTAGTGATTATATGTTCCATTATTTTATAGCTCAATGATGTTAAGTAGATAGGCTTATTGTTTGCTGAAGATAACATTTGGCCAGCTATCCTTACAACAGCTGAAGAAGTTAGGTCCACATAATTCAAAAGCCAGATGGTACTTAAAGCAAGTATTTTTCACAAAATCTTCCACTTCCATAGAAAACACCAGCTGAAATACTTTCATGAATAGAAATTTATTTAAAATTAAATAATCAACAAATTATCAGCCTCATGGAATTTTACCAATAAATGCATTCTTAACAGTATTTAGTTTTTTATTTGGAATACATTGAATTACTATTTCAAAAATGAATGTTACTCCAAAACCAATCAGAGTGGAATAAAATTATACTTCATTTAAGAAGGAAAAAGGTACACCTCAAGTGAAGTGATTATTCTTCAAGAAAGTACTAATTAAGTTTTTTAGCTCAAAAGATACCTACAGTTTGAGAAATGAAGGAAAAGGGCTTAAGAAGTTTACTAATATCCCAAACAGATGGATGTCATTTTGAAAGATCCATACATATTTTCTTATATGGTCATCACACTAGTGATGCATTTTTTGGCATGATCTGATATCTCTCCTAAAGCGGAAAAGTAAATTCTCTGAAGAAAAAATGAAAAATGATGCCCATGGAGATGTGAAAAATATTGAAATAATTGGACTCAGGTCATTTCTGGACAGGTGTTTTGACTACTAAACTACCTGAGGTCAGAAAAGCTGCCCTGCAAGTGAGGGAGCCAGGTTTGAATCTCAGTCATGTTAATACTTTTCATATTTGTTTACCCTTAGTGTTTTGTGCTTTATAAATTACCTTTTCCTCATCCTTGTAAAAATGATGGTTAAAACAAGCCATTGGTAAGGTCTTAAATTGAAAAACATTTCATTAAACAACTAGGTCTGGTTATTGCTTTTCACAACCAGTTCAATTAAAAACTATATGTATCTTTGACGGTGGGTCAGGGACCAAGGAATCACAATTAATAATGGATAATTATATAAATCAGAGCCAGAGGGCATTATCATGAAAAACAATTACCCTACTGAGGTAAATGACTAAAGAGGGATTTTCACTCATACACCAGGAAACCTGTATCTTTTTGTATGGATTAAAGAGAAAATTTTGCATATTAATTACTGTAATTTTGCATGACGATTATATTAAATTGTTCTTTAATGCAAACAAATAAGGAGTGGAAAACTTTTGCATTTTGTTTCTTAATATTTCTACCAGTCTCACCCATGTGTCCCAAATATTTTTAAGAAAACACATTGGCTAGTAAAAAAGTGTGTTTGGGGATTTATATTCATTATTACAAACTCACCTGTAATTACTTATGAAAATATCACAGTGCTTATCATCAATTAGAACACCTAATGATTTGTATGATACTGGTGATGTCACTTTTGAGCTTAGATTCTCTTGGGATTCTTCAAGAAGTGCTGATTCCATAGCCAAAACATTCCACTCCTTGGAGAGAAATGTTATTTATGATCCTAAAATATTACAAACGAACATCATTAATAACAATGGCTAATAGAAATAAAATATTTCGTTCTACCAATTACATTGAAAATTTTCCATGAATAACATCAGGATAATCTCTGAAGATCATAATATTAGTAATTACCTTCTAAGGTTCACAAAATATTGAAATTTACCTTTAAGGATACCAGCTTATATATTCAATTCTATTTTTCATGACTATTAAAAATCATTGATTTTTCCCAAATTTGTCTTAAAAGGGAAATTGTTCATCATGCCTATTACTTGAATATCATCATCACTGCTACTGAGTAGGAACCCATCCCTTGATTATTCTGAAGCATTTCATAATTAAGTAAACTTAAATACCAAACCTGAATCTAAGTATCTCCTAATGACTATTTCAGCTCTCAATGCTACCTCACAAGTCAATCAGTGCTATTGTACATAACTATCCATTATGACTGGTGGACTTGGGTTTTCTTGGTTATCCTTTATTATGAGCTACTTACTTTGTATTTACAGAAGTTGGGCTTCCAGATATTCAAGTGATTATAGTATTTTCCTATGATGAAAGTGATCCTGAGTTTGATTCCCAATTGGAGCCCATACACGCAAAATGACCTCAGTTGTCAAAGCACTTTTAAAATATACTACTACTAAATTTATAGAAGGATGCAGAGCAACACCCCCAAAAATTAAATCTATAGTGAAACAGACTCCCGATTCATGTAATAGTAAAGCAGTAAGTTTGCACCAGCTTTACCTGAGTTGACAACTTCCAGCTGTAACACTAAAAATGAACTTGTGTCCTCTACTAGAAAACTGCATGAGGTTAAGAAAGAAATACAATAAATTTGACGGAGCGGCGATTTACTTTGTAGTATTCCATGACAGGTTGTTGAGAAAATCACCACTTTTCAAGAGAAACTGGTAAATTTAATCTCAAATAACTTTGCACAATACTACATAACTACAACAGACACACGACATGTTTCAACGCATAAGCGTCATTTTCAAGTGTGGATAGGAAGAGCCAGAGTACGGAGGAGAAAGGGAGAACAAAGGGTTCAGGGGAAGGTGAAAGGGTAATTCTAGGAAGAAAACAAAAAGGGGAAAAACCAGAACTAGGAGTTCGAAGGACGAGGCAGTGTAGCAGTAAGTAGAGGGGAGGCGTAGGGAAAAAGTATTTCATTTGCAAGTTTGAATTTCACGTCATTATTTTTTTCAATTATTTCTATTTTTTCCAGCATGTTCATTTTACCTCCCTTCCCAATTATATGAAGCATTTCCGGTCTGAACGTTGAGAGATGGTTTGAAAGAAGAAGATGTTTAGCAAAATGAGATTGATGAGACCCATTTTCATAACATTTTTCGTGTTCACTCGCAAAGTTATATTGCAAAGTGCAGTGAATTTTTGGGGAAACATAATGTTGAAATTCTTCCTTCGGATCCTACTAAAAGTTTACAAAGACGCGTGATAGATGTTGTAGCGGGATCCACCATTTTTAATGACAGTGAAAAGTGGAGGTTAGTTGACATGAACCCCTTACCCCCCAGATTCTATGGTCTACCTAAAATACATAAAAAAGATTGTCCCATAAGACCTGTTTAAAGCAAAATCTAAGTTTAAGCTAAGGGAAAAGAAAATTATGGCTAGGTTTCCAATTAAAAAAATTTAGGGGGTGTTTAAGAATCATACACACAGTTGAGTGCAGTAGTGGTCAAAACTTCCTTAAAAGATTAAAATTTCAAAGATAACATTTACATCACTATAGAAATTAAAGCTTACATCTGATTATGTCAGTCGATCCAGATACTTCTACTCGTTAGAAAAGACAGTGCCTTGGATTTCTTACCAGATGTGCAGGTAGAATTACGAAAATATCAGAAAAAGTTAATGGTGTTAACACAAATTGATAACAATACATTACATTGGTGATTCAAACATTTGATCAGTCCTTTAAGCCTGCCATTAATGGTCTATTAAAGTCACAACAACAACAAAAAATAAAGGAGAATGTATTATTTATAATCATCTTCTTGGTGACATGTCTTGATACATGTACTTGAGCAGCATAACTATCTGAAGGACAATCAGATCATACTATTTAACCAAAGGTGAATGTAATATATTTTCCAATAATTCTATTCCATATATTAATAATAATTCTATATTCCAATAATTCTAAGACACTAATCGTGGCATCTTTATATAATTTTGGAGATGGCTTCTTTTAAATATATACATTACCAAACTACAATAATGACTTCAAAACTCTATTTCCACAGTAGGATCAAGCTTGGTACCTAATTGGTGCAACGAAAACCTGAATTTGTTTAACTGAGTGAAGGAGATTTATTTATAGAACTTTTGGTAACAGTTTTTCATCTTAAATGTTTTGCCTCCAAAAAATAAATACCCCTTTCCCAAATCAAATGAATGAAAAGATTACCTTCATTCTTGAATTTGACTGGCTAAAATTACAAATGTATTCAATAATCACATTATGACATTACGTAGGAGCGGACTTTTAGTGGCATGAGGTAAGATGTAAGAATTTCACTTTCTTCTACAAATGTTCTCATTTGGCTGAATTATTCCAGAGTTCGAAAATGTAACTGAAATAACCGGAACCACAGTAACTTGACTTCCATAAACTAACAGAATTCTAAGTAATACTACGAACAAACTCTGCACTCTAAACGAAAAATTTAGTCACATGTTAAAATCTTCCACAAATGATTACATGAAATCAATGAAATTATTAACTTCCTTTTTCACAGTGTTTGATATGATGCACCTACACTAATTTAAGCAAGATATAACTGTAATAAATTCACTCCGTGACGATGATATAAAATTCATGTATACATTTCAAATCAAGTAATTGATCTGTCAAAAATTATAAATTAGTTCTTTTCTGTTCGATGTCCTCAATTTTCCGAAAGATTTCAGATATCATTCTTGTATAATAGAAGTGTTGATAATCTTCAGGGAGGGAATCCAGTGACTTCATGGCATTGTGAAGAGTCTGAAGAGCCTACGAAATAGTGAAGTTGCATTACCAGTCTGGATTTAAACGGAGATTTACATGAAGACTGATGTATGTCTTCAGAATTTTTTTTATCAGATTCAACGTTAATAGAAGATTGAAAATTTACAGCTTACCCTTGCAGCAGGGATGGGGTCTTTATTTCCGTAAGTGTCCTTCTGATCGTAAAACTTTTTATCTAAATTCCTCCAAAATACGTTAACTGCCACGCTGAACTCCACAGGTTCTACGTTATGAAGCCATAACGCAGGAATGAAAATAATATCCCCAGGAATAAGGGTAGTTTCATATCTTTTCGCTTTCTTAAAGTTGGGGAAGTGTGGATTCTCTGTATCATTAGGATCTGTGATCTGGGACTTATCACCAATTAAATACAAGTTCAAAGCATCAACGGGATCGAAAAGATAAATCTTTTTCTTCCCTCTAATTTGTATGAGGACATTATCCATCACATCATAATGAGTCCAAAGACATAGTTGCGGAGAACTTACTCGTAAAATACTCGAGAAAAATTTTTCCTTTCCAAACATTTCGGGAATTTTAAGATCATCTGAAAGGCTTGGATAGTGCTCTTCAAAAACTGCAACGTCCGTACCACGCGGTTCAGTACCTAGAGACCTCAAATAATATAATTCTTGAGGATGAATGAAGTAATCATCTTGAACGTTTCTAGATGCTCTTTTTACAAGTTCGTCGAAAGGTAACGTTTTATAGGAAAAATTTTTCTTAATAAAATCCATCTTAGGATTGGGGCTCACATGAACTTTCACAGGCATATTTCCTACTTTTTCGCCCAAGTATTCAGGTGACCAGATATCAACACAAGGCCCAATATCTATGCCTCTCAATATAGCAGGTTTTCTTTGAACATTAACATGCTCTAAAAAATCTTTAAAATCTTTTCCTTCATAAAGTTTAATTTCTTCCATGTTATACTTTCAAATACTACGCTTAAAACTATACAGATAAACTTATTTCACGAAATGAAAGATAGAACCAGATTACATTTGAAGAACTATCTTTCCTGAGGAGTACCTTCTTGGGATAAAGTAGAGATATCCTTGGAATTCACTATTATCACCAATATTCTGCGCACTTAACTCACAAGAGTACTCAACACCCTCAACACTCTGTAATTCCAACAAATCACGGATTTAGTCATTCATTTTCCACGTTTTCCACTGTTTCGCCGGTTTCACCCTTTCCGCCCTTTCCGCTTTCCACCTACCTATTAGACCAATCAAACGTTCTCAAACGATTCAAACTACACCATTCTCACGCTCTCAATCGAAGTACGGATTTTGATAATTTTAAAATTGGAATTGGTAAATATTGCGAAGAGGACCACATTTTAAGAATACAACCAGTATACCGATTTATTAGTGGAATCGAAAAGTTCCTTTAAATCTCAAGCTCTTCAGATTTTAGTCTATCGAATTCCGTTGTAAATAGAGTAATATTTTAATTTGAATAACTAAGGTATAACTTTTTAAGTTTCTGTTAATTTCGTAAGAGAATTTTGATTAAGGACTTCAGCAAGGTGTTATCCGGGTGAGCTATTCTGTAATTGTAGGAACGATTCAAGAAACTTTCAAGAAGAAATTTTGAATACCTAATTTTCCATTCAAATGACCAAATCATAAAGAAGAATATCACCTAAAGAATTAAAGTAACCACAGATTGATTCCTTTTCACAGAAGTGCGCTAATTTTCATGTTAAACAAAAATCCCGATTCATCGAAAAGTTATTTGTAAAAATTCCTGATACAATATCCTCTTCCTTCATTAGCAACAACTGTGGTGGGATCCTTAGAAATCCCACCTTGGTCCTTTGATCTTTTAATTTATAAATGATGTATAGGTTTACCACTAAATTTTGTCAAGTTTCTTATGTATGTTGTTGATCTAAAAATTTACTCAGATTTTGATACTTTTGTTAAACTATTACAATATTTCTTGAATCGAGTTAATGAATGGTTCAACAAAATCTTATGGAGTTGAATACCCAGAAGTACCTTCTTATTTAAAGAATATAGTTCCCATCCACAATGAATATCTTCTTTCAAAGAGAATTTTTGTTTTATTTGCATGTTAACCTCATCACTACCGAAGGCTACTGAATGTTGGGCTTCATAGGGAGAATTTGAAATGATATAATTGCAAATTTTATGCATTACCATGGTCAAATCTCAACTTGAGCATCGGTCAATTATCTGGAACCCATATTACCACAAAAATTCATGTCAAGTTTCTTTGGATGATATCATCATATAAATTTAATATAGAAGTATCTATAGGTCATTGTGAAACTAAGTCAAATATACCATATTTGCCTTCTCTTCAAGGGCGTAGATGATGCAGGAACAGGAGCTTTAGGGGGTAAACAAGATAAGCAAAGCATGGGGATAACCAGGATGTAGGGGCACCCTCTGAGTATGATTTTCCTTACTATTTTACAGAAAGATAGATAAGGGAGCACCTTTGAAGGGATTTTGCATCTGGGCTCATAAGTACCTAGAAGCTATATATTGGCATACTTCACATATTTAATGTATTAAATGATCTGGTATTCTGTTCTAATATTTTATATCTCATTTTTATGATCTGCTATCACTACTTATTCTGACTCTATCTTATTTTGTCCTTCTCATTCTTTATCCTTAAATGTATCTCTGTATTATCTCCTTTTTTAGATACTCTTTCTTTCCTTATTCTATTTTTTAATTCAATTCATGCCATTTTATCTTTTGTAACTTCAATTACACCAGCTCAGCCGTTGCTGCTATATCTTAATTTACATCCAAACTTTTTACTCTTTTACTTTAAATTACTCACAAAAGTTTCAGATTCAAACAACCACTTGGGCTAAATGATTTCCCTTGCTAATACCCCTGATCATTACCTTTATCACCTTTATCTTTGATTTAGTGAACTTGCCTGTCTTCCATAGCCTTTCTTAAAGAGGTGCAAAATGTGACTTGGATCACCATCTAGTTAAAGGAGGTGTTTTATATAGTAATATATTTCTTGTGTTCAGAAGTTGAAAGGTGATTGAAGCAAAAAATGGTGCATTGAAATGTTTAAGATGCAGAAATACACGAAATTCAACTCTCTGGAAAGCTAGAAAATATAGTTAAGACAGACACTAGAAGAGAGTTGGAAAACAATCAAATATGGAATCGTCCAAGTAGCACACTTGACCCTTAGCATTTGATAAAGAGGAATAAATAGAGATTGGTTTGATCATGTTCTTCTGACAGCAATAGATCAAAAGAATGAAAAAAGTAGAAAATGCATACTGAAAGCAGCTAGAGTATAGAGTGAAAGGCTTGAATTGTATAGAATTATAAGAAGGGAGAGTAAGGAAATAAAATTATCTAAGAAAGGGAAGAAAACTATTAGAGAAAATCATAAAAGTTTTATAAAAATATGAAGGAAATGACATTGGAATTTCAGCCCAGATCTAAGGTATGTATGGATCACTTTGGAAGCATGCTCACAGAAGGAAAAGACATACTCAATAGATGGCAAGGCTGCTATACAGAACTACCAAAGCCAAGAAGAAGAAAAAAGAAGTATGACAGAAGACAATGACAGATTAACTGGAGTCAAATAAAACAAATTAACTAAATAATATAATTCAGAAATTAAATAAACACAAAGCATTAGTCAATAATAATTATTACAGCAAAACAATTAGCAACTGAAGAAGATGTTTATAGAAGAAACTACATGATTTAATTATTATAACATGAGAAGAAGAAGGGATACCTGAAGACTGAAAATCAAGGTTATAACATCCATGCATAAAAAAGGTGTGAAAAGAATCTTTAATGATTATCGGGGCATTACATTTCTAAATGTAACCAATAAGATATTTTCAAACCTCCTTAGAATCACCTAATATGCTGAGAAGATTATTGGTAACTATGTGCCACTTATGTTAATAGCAATCAATGTAAGTCATGATATACTATAGTAAGTAGCGGCATTAGATCACTTGTGAGAAATTGAGGAATCAACGATTAAACAAAAGAAGTAGAATAGAACAACATAGTCAAAATAGCATGAAAACACCAATGTAATTACTTAGGAAATAAAGGTCTCACAGAAACAGCTGTGATGACCAAGTCCAAAAAATCACTTCAGAATATAAATAACACAAAAGCACTAGCAGATTATTATCCCAAGACAAGTTGAGTGGGTTCCTTGGAGATTGCAATAAATGTCAAATAGTAAGTTCAGAAACTAATTGCAAGAACACAGTAAAGTTGAGCTGGTTGTTATGAGGAAACATGCATCTACACCAAGCACTGTCTGTCTGAAAGCTAGCTTGAGTCATTGCCTCACTCAAAAACAGGAGGGGAGAATAGTTGGAGGGGAAACTGGGGAAGTCACCAGATGTGGTAGCAGAAGGGAAAGTAAGGCATGATCATGGGCATGATGTTCCAATTGAATACGCTCCCGCCAATTTGATCACTCGACTCAGCAGTGTATCCATCCGCAGTCCCCTATATAAGTGAAGTCTCTAGCTTGCAGCGGAATGGCAGGCTCACTCCCTGAAGTCTTGGCGTTGTGTTGTCGAACTGGCCGGGAGATCGCTAGTATTCTACAAGAACACTACATTGTATTTTCCACATACCTTGTCACTTTTCCGTAACAGCTGCTTCTGCCGGCCAATTAAATCACCGGTTTAACTTTTTCATCTGTACATCGCGGGACTGATCCTGCGCTTCACTGAGGGCTAATCCCTTCTGGGATTGCCCGTCTGCATCTCTCCATCACCATGGACTCTGAAAACGAGAACGATTCTGGCACCCAGACCGCACAGACCAAGGAACTTTCTAATACTCTAGACGCTGTTATCTCTTCTTTATCAACGCTCATCGACATCCGATCAAGTGTCAGCGATTCAATGTGGGCCCAGATCCATCAAGAGTTTATTTCTGCGGTGGACCTCACTCCGAAAAACTCCGCGCCGGTGAGTAGTGTGGGTGGCAACCCCTCCTCCTCAACGAAGCGTCCTAGCGTCGAAGGTGATTTTGTAACTGTCCATTCCAAGAAACGCTTCACTTCTACTCCTACCTTTCAATCGTCTCCCATCTCAACTTCAAACTCCTTTGCCCCTCTGTCTCAACAACAGCCAACCCCTTCCTCCTCCAATACTCCTTCCACCTCTAACCACTCCCCCGCGAAAGCTGCTCCCTCTATTCCCTCGATAAAGGTAAAAATGTTTCGGGATTGGCAGAAAGTTATTGGGCGGATCAAGAAGTTAACGAGTTACCCTCCAGTCTGTAACTTAATTAACCAGGATATTATTCTCATAAAATGCTCAAATATCAGTGATTACCGTTCTTCCATTGACTTCCTGAAAAAGGAAAATATTAAATTCTTCACATATCAAGTCCCATCTAACAAAAATCTAGACTTTATTATCAGGCATCTTCCGGTCGATACTGACCTCGATTCGGTTAAATTAGAGATAGTAGAGCAAGGATTCGAAGTTATCAGCTTAATCCCTATGTTTACAAAGAAACCCACCAAAGAGGACTTAGCTGAAGGGAGAAGTTATGGCGAGCGTAGACCTGTACCTCTGTTTAAAATCACTCTTTCCCCCCATACGGATCCTCAAAAATTTCTTAATATCCACGAACTTGTTGGAATGTCCGTTGAAATTAAAAACTTCGTTCCCCCAATGGAACCCCTTCAATGCTACAAATGTCTCGCTTTTGGGCACACCAAAAATTTTTGCTATATGACCCCTAACTGCTCCCGCTGCGGAGGCAACCATGTTATTAAGGAATGCACCGATCCTCCCTTAACAAAAGCTACGTGTGTTAACTGTAAAGGTCCCCACGCAGCCACTTATAAGGGATGTCCCAAGTTTAAGGAATTGAGGCGGAACATTGTTTTAAAAACCAATTCAACCAGAGACCCTCCCACCGAAACTCCTAACCTCCCCTCTTCTAAATCCTTTCCAAACCTCGCTACCCCTTCCACCTCCTATGCTTCCGCGTTAAGAAATTCCGCTCGCCCATCCGCTCCCTCTCCTACCCCTCTCCACCACCCTCAGTCTCCTACCAGTCCCCCCCCTCCCCTTCCCCTCCCGGCAGTAATATCCTTCAGAAAGTTTTACCTGTACTCCTCAAGGTAAAGGCGGCACCAAGCATGAAGGATAAAATCCTCACATTCTTAACAGAAGCCTTTAATTTTATCTATGAGCTTTTGTCTTAATTTGTGTTCTTGGAACTGCAATAGTATCAAGTCAAAGCTGGCTGAATTCCTAACATTCTGTGTTGACACCGATATCCATATTGCTTGTCTCCAGGAGACCAAGTTGAAAACAATGCAAAAACTGTACTGCCCCCATTATAACGTTGTTCGCCTTAATGTCGGCAATTGCTCCAATGGTTTAGCCATCATGCTCCACAAATCTATCTCTTTCTCTCCTCTTCCAGTTCCTAAACTGAAGAGTGTTGACGTTCTCGGCGTCGAAATAATTCTTGATAATAGTCCATTACATATATACTCCATCTACGTAAAAAACAATAAGCTCCAACTTCATGACCTGGACTTTCTCATTGCCTCTCCCTCGGCTTCAATTTTTCTTGACGACTGGAACAGTAAGCACCAACTTAGGGGATCTCGCCTCCGTAACAGGAATGGCAATATTCTTCATCAGTTTATTCAATCCTCCCATTTATTAATCCATTCGCCTTTCTCGCCAACCTTCTCTAACTCTAGAAGTTCCGATCTCCTTGATTTCATTGTCACTCACAATTTTGCTAATATTTCACCTCCTCTTGTATTTCAATAACTATTTTCTGACCATTTCCCAATTTTATGTTCCATATCTGGGTCTCCCTCATCTTCTCCTTCCAAATGCTTTAAGGAAAGTTTAAATTGGAAGAGATTCTCTGACTATATTGTAAACAAGCTCCCCCATTACCCTCTCTTAGATAACTTTGCTTCCACCAATGCAATAGATACACAAATAGCTCTCTTGAATGATCTTATTATTTGTGCCAAAGTCCACTCCACGGTCATGGTCCCCATTAGACCTCCTCACTATGTGTCCCTTCCTCCTCGCATATCAAGATTAATGACTGCCCGAAATCGTCTGCGCCGTCAACTCGTGAGACTAAAACATCCAGCTGACAAAATTGCCTATCGACACCTGGACAAACTAATTAAGACAGAAATTCGCAAAATTGCTGAAAATAATTGGAACAGTTTTGCAAACGCCCTCTCCTTCCAAGATAATTCCTTATGGAAAATCTCCAAAAATTTTTTGAAATGTTCTTCCTTCAATCAGCCGCTTCTTATAAATGACCATCTTAATTTCGACCCCACAGTCAAAGCGGAATTCGCAGTTAAAGAATTAGCCCTCTCTATGCAAAATCACTACCAAAATCAGGCTACGGACCCTATTGTGGAAGATACATGCAATTTCCTATCTCAATTGGTCATTACTGAACCACCTCCACCCACCTCTAACCTGGAAGTTGTAGAAATCTTGCAGAACCTAAATATCCGAAAGGCAGCTGGCCCAGATCAATTTAACAATAGAATATTGAAACACTTCTCCAAATCTAAGGAATTTGTTAACATTCTCGTTAATCTTTTCAATGCCTGCTTAAGAACTTGCTACTTTCCCTCAAATTGGAAGGTAGGTACCGTGGTATTAATCCCAAAACCTTCCAAAGATCCCACCAAAATAAGCAACTACAGGCCTATCACCCTCTTATCGTCCCTCTCTAAAGTTTTTGAAAACGTCATTCTTAAACGTATAAACTCACATTTATCTTTGCACAATATTCTCATACCTGAGCAAATGGGATTTCGACCTTTTTTATCCACTACGCACCAAGTGATCCGACTATTGGAGTTCATTACTCATGGTTATTTATATCGAAATAGCACCACCCAAGCCGTATTTTTTGACATCGAAAAAGCTTTCGATCGCATTTGGCATGAAGGGCTGATCTTCAAACTCGCCAAACTAGATTTTCCGGCAGCACTTTGCAAAATTATCCAGAGTTTTCTCTTAGGCCGCTATATCCAAATCAAGATGGAAAACTACATTTCTTCCCCCCAAGCAATTACTGCTGGGGTACCCCAAGGGAGTATCCTAAGTCCGACCCTATTTAACATCTTTATTAACGACCTTCCTTCAGATCCCCTCATTCACCGCTTTCTTTATGCCGATGATTTAACCATCGCCTCCCAATCCCTCTCCCCAGACCTAGCCACCTCCAGAATCAATTCGTATATACTCCGCTTAGAAGACTGGTTACGTGAATGGCACTTAAATATCAATGCAGCTAAAAGTGTACATTTAACTTTCTCAATTAATAAGAATCGCACCTCAACTTCCCGTGTTCAATTCAACAATGTCAATATCCCCCGAATTAAAGAAACAAAATTCTTGGGTATTATAATAAACGACAAACTGTCTTGGACATCCCATAACAATTATGCTATCAAAAAAGCCCAATTCTCTAAATTTAAAATGTATCCCTTATTAAATAAGAGTTGCCCTCTATCTTCTAATGTAAAACTGAAATTAATTAATGCCTTTATCCTTCCCCATCTTACTTACGCCGCCATAATCACCTTCAATACTACCAAAGCAAATATAACTAAAGTGGAAAAATTTTATAACAGAGTTATCAGATCCGTTACTACTAATAATCGCCTTGTATCCCTCAAAGAAATTAAATCATTTCATAATTTAACTTCAGTTTCCAATATTGTTGCTAAAATGATTGAAAAATTTCACATCAACTTAGCCAACCTCAATAACCCCCTCTTAAATTCCCTCTGGAATTACACTCCCCGAACCTGGAGGAATAAAAAACGAATTAAAGTCCCCAAATTGGTCGTCTATAAATTTCAATTCCATCCTCACAAAGCCAAAAGAAAACGCAATAAATAAATATCTTGATCTTGCTGCCTACTGATGCCCTTCTGATTCGTCTTGATCTTTTATCTCCCCCTTCTCCTTCCTTAAACCTATAAATCTTACCAGCTTAACCTATGCTTATGCAAATGCCTTCGATACTGCCTCTCCCATAATCTAAAATGCCACCCGCACTACCGCCTATAAAGTGCTCTCAAGCACATTAGGCAACCAGGCGCTCAGTCTCACCTCACCCTTGCAGCGGAATTGCAAGTGGAGTGGCAAGATCAAACTTTTCAACCAAATTTAGCAACCAAATCTTTGCAACCAAGTTTTGAAAGAGCGGAAGAAAGGTTTCCCACCCTGCTTCTCTCTCTCTCCCTCTCAGCGCAGCTGGGCGGGAAATTTTGAAAGTGCCGAGTAACAGGCTAACTCGACATAGCTAAGATACGGCACATCTACCAATGTGATTTTATAAGTTACAGATCCAAAATGGATCATATTTCTATTAGTCATGTTTGAGAAATGCTGTAAATATGATATTATCCTGAGGAGTGAAATACAGGAATATGTCCAATTTTTAAGAAGGGAAATAAACTCGATTTATGTAATTGAACTAATAGCAGAGGTTAAACAATTCTTAGTGCAGCGTATAAAGCTCTGATATTTGATTATTAATGAAAGACTAAAACAATTAGTTGAAGAAAGACT
The DNA here is from genome assembly GCA_000376725.2 of Ladona fulva. Classification (NCBI taxonomy): domain Eukaryota; kingdom Metazoa; phylum Arthropoda; class Insecta; order Odonata; family Libellulidae; genus Ladona; species Ladona fulva. The sequence goes on along the minus strand of KZ308327.1, from coordinate 3,041,945 downwards.
AGGAGAAACCAGTATTGATTTTGAATAGAAAGAGGCACATTTGATCAACTGTTTGTGATCTTTTCTTTGTAGATTTCAGGCAGGTTTTTGAAAATATGCAAAGGCTTAAACTTTATAAAGGTATGCAGGATATGATATCATTTTAAAACTGATAATGCCAACATTCCTGATAATGAGAATGTGATGTTACTTCAATGTGCGTTCGACTTCAATGAAAGCGGTCCCGGGTTCGATTCCCGGTGGGGGCCCACGTGCGAAATGACCTAAGCTGTCGAAGCACTTTTAACAATACTACTACTACTACAAGATTTTTAGAAATTATTCCATTCCATATTTATGGTATCAGGTAAGTGATTAAATTATTTGATTGTCATTGCTCTAGGTCCTTTTGAAGATCGCTGTGGAATTGATACTTATAAAATGTAATTATAAATAAATAAATAAAACTTTTCCTAGCATCATAAGAGTGTAAACCACAGTTTTTACAGAAGTTACCCATATGTTTTTTCCCAAAAAGAACACTATGTATATACTTGGCATAGTTAATATACCTATTCTTTTAAAATGAGGATGGGAGTGAGCTCTAAAATGTTACTCATTAATGTGACAATCTTTTTGTGTATAATAAAAATATAATTTACATGAGTGGAAGAACCCACAATACGAGGGCTGTATGATAAGTACCTGTGTTANCCTACCATTTAGTAGTTGCTGTTTATTTCAATACTAACTTTGCTCTCGGTAATTTCGCGATAACACGAGTAGTTTCCTCTTTCTCCGGAGAGTTCCGAGAAAATTTCTCGTCAACTCTTCCTTGATATTTCTGTGACCACAATACGAGGGCTGTATGATAAGTACCTGTGTTAGGCAAGAAAACGCATTTTTTAAACTTCTTTTAAATTTATTTCTCAATATAGTCTCCTTTCAACTCAATACACTTAGTCCAGCAATAATCTAACTTTTTCAAGCCATCCAAAAAATACATTTTGTCCAACTCTGCAAAATAGGCCTCTGTTGTGGCGATGACTTTCTTGTGTGATGTGAATTGCTTTCCCCCAAGCCATTTTTTCATGTTTGCAAACAAAAAGAAATCGCATGGAGCCAAATCTGGAGAATAGGGTGGATGAGGTAGCAATTCGTACCGTAATGCGACCAGTTTTGCTGTGGCGATTGTAGATGAGTGAGCTGATGTGTTTTCATGATGGAAGAGTACTTTTCTCTTTGCTAAATGGGACCGTTTTTTCCTCAATTCAGCATCGAATCGGTCCAATAAATCAGCATCAAACTGCCCCATAGTTCTCCTTCCCTTCTACAAATAGTCGGTGAAGATGATGCCTCACGAATCCCAAAAAAACGGTGGCCATGACTTTTCCGGCCGATGGAACCGTTTTCACCTTCTTTGGAGCAGGTTCGCCAGGTGAAATACACTGTTTTGACTGTTCTTTCATTTCTGGCATGTAGTAATGGATCCATGTTTTGTTAAAAGTCACAAAACACTGTAGAACCTCTTTCGGATTGTGCTTAAACATATCCAAACAGTGCTCCGAAGTTGTCATGCAATTTGGTTTTTGCTCCACTGTGAGCACCCATCTCGCTGATAGCTTTCTCATGCCCAATTTTTCGTGTAGAATACTTTGTATGCATTCAATTGAGATTTTTACAATGTCAGCAATCTCTCTGATCTTCACAAGTCGATCTGCTAGCACGATATCATGGACTTTGTTAACCATATCCTCAGTAGTCACCTCAATCAGATGGCCTGGGCGCTCTTCATCAGAAACAGATGTTCGGCCACGCTTGAATTCATTAAACCAATATCTGATGGTAGTCATCGAAGGTACATGGTTCTTATAAACAGCATGCAACTTCACCTTGATTTCCTCACACGTCTTCCCATCCAAAAAAAGAAATCGAATCACTGATTGATATTGCTCTTTTTCCATGGTGGCAAGCAAACACGAACTTGACTACTTTCAACATCCATCAAAACAAAACTACTCGATTAATCTGTTCGAAATTTTGACAGTTATATATCTAAAGATGGCGTTAAATTATAGCATACACATTTTGTGTCAGTGCCATCAGTCACTAAACAAGGGTACTTATCATACAGCCCACGTAAAATGCCATGTGCAATTCTGGAGAAGAAGAGACCGTGGTATAATATCAATAAAATTTCCTGACTTATGGTATGTTTTATCACCAAGATAAGATATTGAGTTATCAATTAATATTCTTTTTTTTTCTTATTTAAGATTTGCTTATTGCTCCTACTCCAATATTGAAAATAATGAGCCCAAATTTTGCTTAATACCATTTGTGCTTAATAACTGTATAACATTACTAACTGGGTTAAGACAACACCTGATTGAGTGTATAAAGATCTTCATTCAAATTCAACTGGAATGAATTTAAATGTAAACATAAACAAAATAATCATATGCTAAACTCAGCATCAGGAATATTAAGAAAACTTCAAAACCTGTAAATATATATATAATGTTTCGGGATTGGCAGAAAG